>VKOC01034101.1:0-13434 GCA_009364415.1 Spea multiplicata | reverse complement strand
TAAAAAATAAAATTGCTCCTGTAGCGTAAAAAAAAAAAATACATTTAAAAATGTATTTTTCACTAAAATGCTGAGTAAAACCAAATTTTTCATCTCACCGACGTCTCTCAGGATGGTTCATCCCAGGTAATCGAAGGGCTGATGAAAAAAGTTACATTTTTGATATCTAATAAACTTTGGGTTCGGGTTTAAAACGTTTGTTTTTTTTTAACAGATGCAGGAGACGCCGATAAACAAACCTTAAAAATTCCATTTCCATATTTATGGAGCTTGAGATTCCATAAGAGGAGATCAGACACAGTGGTCTCGCAAATTTGTTTGAAATAAAAGGCCGTCTGATCCGAGGGGCTGTCGTCTCCCCCCATTCCGCTCCGTGGGGTTATAATTAGCATTGTGCTCTCAGCAATCTCCGTGCCACAGGTACCGCCGCCGCCGACTCGTTTCAATAGCATTGTGTTTCTATAGAAACCAGCGCGTTTCCACTCAATATCGCAACGTGCGCCGATGATTGGTTGTCATCGGCCTGACCTTATCGCATTTAACCGTAATGACAGTTAACTCTTTCTCTTCCCGTTCCTGACAGTGGTCAGAAAAAGAACATTAGGAAATATTACTAAAAAAACCTCATTGTATTTGATTCTTTGTGACAGTAGAATAACGCTGGAAATGTATTCTCTGCGGTCAACAACAGAGTCCCAATGATGACCACATTGGAAGATATTATGAACAAAGCATCATCCCTATGATGTTCTGTTGGTCTGATGATGTCACATTATTAAAGGGGAAGTCTAATGGAAAACCCCCCAGTAGAAACCCTAGAGCTGTATACAGTAATATACCCTCCACCCCCGGTGCTGGATACAGTAATATAACCCCCAGTGCTGTATACAGTAATATATTCCCCCCGCACTGTATACAGTAATATAACCCCCCAGCGCTGTATAGAGTACTATAACCCCCAGGCGCTGTATACCGTAATAATGCCCCCATGCTGTATACAGTTTAATATTAACCCCCATACGTTTATACATTAATATAACCCCCAGCGCTGTATACTAGTAATATATACCCCCAGATAGACTGTATACAGTAATATAACCCCAGCACTGTTATACAGTAAATATAACCCACGCTGTTATTACAGTAATATAACCCCAGCGCTGTATACGAGTTAATATAACCCCCAGCACTGTATACAGTAATATAAACCCCAGAATGCTGTATACAGTATAATAACACCCCAGCCGCATTTTATACAGTCATATACCCCCCAGTATATTATTAAGTGACTGTATTAGTTATATTAACTGCCGGCCATTGATATATCAGTAATATTTTATAACTCCTTCCATGCGCATGTACCTACAGTAAGTATAACCCTCAGTTGCTTGTATTACTTTCAGTAAAATATAACCCCCAGCCCTGTTTAGTACAGTAATTATTAACCCCCTAGCACTCTTTATCAGGAATAATCTCACCCAAGCGTGCAGAGTGTTAGACAGTAATATAACACAACCTGTGCTGTATACTAAGCTATATAACCCCGGCACTGTATTACCTATATAATTTAGACCCCCAGTAGCAGAATTGATTACAGTAAATATTGAAACTCCTTCCAGCAGCTGTATATTACAGTTAATATCCCCTATAGTTGTTGTATACAGTAATATTAAACCCCCAGCACTGATATATACAGTAATTATTATACCCCCTAGTGCTGCATATCACAGTGAAATAACACCCCGGTCATCGTATAATAAGTAATATAACCCCATCCCCGACGCTGTATACAGTTAATATTAACCCCCAGTGCTGTATACAGTAATATAAACCCTCCAGTGCTGTAATACAGTTTAAATAAACCCGCAGCTCTTGTAACAGTAATTAACCTCCTGCGCACTGTATACAGTATATATTAAACCCCCGAGCACTGATATAACTAGTTAATATAACCCCCTGGCAACTGTCATACTTATAGTAAAATAACTCCCTAGTGCTGTATACAGTAATATAACCCCCCAGCACTGTATACAGTAATATAACCCAGTGCCGAATACTAAAAACACTCCAGCACTGTATACAGTCATAAACCCCCCACCCCGACGCTGTATACAGTAATATAACCCCCAGTGCTGTATACAGTAATATTGGTCGGCTGACAAAAAAACTCCCTGATTTTATCTAATTTTGTGCCAATAATCTCTTTATCAGCAGACCTGGAGCCGCCGTTGCTGTCAGTCATGTGATATTTTGGGTGACTATCCCGGCTCAAACACCACACTGAGCTGATGCTTTATGGCAATGCTAATGAAGTCAGTTTCTTCATAGATTTTCATTATTCAGACAGTCCGAATGGGGGATTAAGTCTGAGCCATTCTATTGTTTCCCGCGGGCAGTATGATAAGGAGTCAGGGTTTTTTTTCTAGTAGGTTATTCTCAGAAAACAGAGCGAGGTCTCATACAAATGGTTAATCTGCAGCTTCCTGAAAACATATTATGTGAAAACTGCAACTGTTTAAAAAAAGAAAATATATTTTTAATCTGATACTAGTAATAAAAAATAAAAAAAAAATAAAAAAAATGTTGTTTGGTGGGAGATCTGCTTTAAACTTACCAGCGTCTTCAGACGAACGTGAAAAGTTTATGTGGCATTTAAGGTCGGTGACCATGATTTCAGTTGACGCTTTGTGACCGGCTAACAAAAAACAAACTGCAAAACAAAATTCAGTTTTGATGTCAAACGCGTCAGTCGTTCTTCTGTGTTTCTCTGACGCTTTTCACTAAAATGTTGATTTCATTTGCAGTCGTCAACAGGCAAGCTTTAGAACACCGCCTTACCTTTTAATCTAAACTCCATTATCGCCTTTTTTCTGTTAAATTGTTATGTGAAGCATTCTTTATCCATCGTACTGAGCCGCGGAATATGATGGCGCTATAATAAGAACGATACTCTGAGCCTCAGATCTATTATGTCAGCTGGCATCCAGGAGCAATCAATGCTACTTACAGCATACTTCCCAAGAGTCCTGTTTAAATTGGGACAGTCCTGATTTCTAGGCATTGTCCTGCCAAGCTGCTCCACTGTCCATCTTTTGCTGGCAGCGGGGATCATGCAGAAAGTTAGGGAGATCACAGGATCTCTCATAATCCACCCAATGAGCAGTCAAATCCATTGATTGAAATTGTACATGAAATACAAGAACTAGCTTGAATGTAGCCTAGAACTGGAAATGGTAGCCTAGAACACACGGGTTCTAGGCTACTTCTTGGAAGTGCTTGGTGTTTGTGTCATTGTCTCCGGAGGCGCCATTATCATCACCCCCAAGCCAGATGTCTGTATTATGCTTTCCACAACTTTTTACTCAAGGTCCATGTGGTCCTCAAGTGGTGGAGGAGAAAGGAAGATACTACATGCTCCTTGGTTACTTTCACTAATTATAACGATAGGCAGTAATCCAAAATATTACTACTCCAAAATATCCAAATAAAAAGTATCACGGAAAGAGAAAGGTTAAGACCTTTTAATGAAAAAGAGACAATTTGTATCCCGTTGCTGGAAGGAAGGTACCTGGAGTGCGGCTAAAGCTCTTTGCTGGCAACTTGACAAATCTTGACTATCAGCCTCAACTGCTTAGCATGATCCACGAGGTCAGGGCACGTGACACATGATCCGGGTGGACTGTGACATGACCTTGCCAACCGCTGATGGTGGGCAGAGGCATGAATGATATGGGCGCATGAACCAGAAGGTGCTACACAGCAAGCATGTAAATGGAGTACAATATGGATCCGGTTAGGGTGTAAATGTTGCCTATCATACAGTTAAAGGTAACTCATGTAATACATTTCAATACAGGTACTGGAGGGGAAATCTAATAAAAAACCAAAACGCTGCTAAAGTCCCACTGATTCGTAACAGGGCTATTAACCCGTGATTATAGGTTAAGAGAAAAGAGTAGAATGACATCAGCCGAAGGGTTATTTGCTTAACACACTAAAAGAGACTAAATTAATATTTTTCTGGAACGCTCCTACTAAACATAATATATTTCTATAACTTGGGTTCATCAGCCGAAGCTTCGTGGAAGGACACTGAACTTCATCGTGGACATGGTCACCGCTACATATATATAGAATCTGAATTTAGGGGCAGATAAGACCCATTTGGTCTCCCCGTGTCCTTGTCTTGACAGAGAGTTATACATAGAGGAACTTAACCAAAATATTTCTGGAATTTGGGACAAGATTAATGTGAGGGGTTTGCTAAAAATATCGTCTCGTGTTTTTCATTTAAGCGAGATATCCTCGATGGGGTGCTAATGTCAGAAAGCAAATTATCTCGGGCTAAGAGATAAAGGAAAGCTTTCCGACCCTCTGATATGTACAGGGCCAGCCCCGGCACTTTAAGGTCAGCGGCTAGCTGACGAGTGTTTGGGGCTATAGGCAGTCTGGGCTTGGATATACTGCATAGAAGACTATATTATTATTTCATTAGCATTGGTCTATAGCATATGTCCCAAATATGTCTCATAGAGATATCTTTACTATGTTGAAATTAACAGTTTTTAATTTAAAAGATGAAGGGAAACAACAATCCCTTTTAAGCACATAGCAGTTTTGCCCGGAAGGTGCAAATTTCACAATAATCACTAGATCAACAACTTTTCAATTAAAATGTCTATAAGTAAGCCTTTCCTTCAAAATTAAATCGGGTTTATTCCTAAAAGCCTCCGCCGTGCCTGCGGTCAGAAAATCTGTTGGGAGCTCAGGAAGTGTATTCCGGAGCTTTACAGCCCTTCCTGTGAGCATTGAGCACCCTTTGGCTTAATAGCCTTAAATCAAAGGGTGTAAATGAATAGACCTCACTTTGCTCCTGGGTGACCTTAAAAACAAACAAACCAGGAATTGGGGGGGGGTCTCCCCCAGTCATTAAGCAGAAGAGGGTCCTCCACTGCTTCCCTTTACTACTGTGTATCGCAACCTGTACTCAAGCTGTACCTGATCCACGTCTGATTATTTGATTCCTTGCAGAAGACTAATGTTCTAAAACAATGCAGATGTTTCCTCATCCAAAAAGATGGAGTAAAAGCTACAGATACGAGGTACAAATACGATCATTAATTCTTTAATTGGTATAATTAACAGTTTCTTTGTAAGCCAGACACATTCTACAAAGCAGAAAAAAGGTTAAACACCTTGTTTTGTTCTGACAAAAGGTCAATGAAAATTAAAAGAATTTCAATTTTTAGAATTCATGAAACGCGTAGCAAATCTATGATCTCAACAAAAATATTGTTTTGGTAAAAAAAAAAACAAAAGCTAAACTTCATTTGAAGGACAGGATTGAAAATCAATGATATTTCCGTACCGGGGAGAAGCGGGGGGTTGCGTTTAATGGTCCATTGCTAATTTTTTATTCAAAAACATTGGTAATTATTCGAGAGCGAGGAATTTCAGTACATCGGGCCGATAAAGCTGTATTTATGGATTTATCGATCAACTCAGCTCTGTTTGATGGGAGACGACAGAATTTAGTCTCGTAAACGAAAGAAGGATTTTAAATATCCCCTGGTGGTGATTGGATTAAGGAATGCCTTGGGGAAGAAAAAAAACACCCTTGGTATACTGTGTTTTGAATGAAGGACCCTCACATTAATTATTGGAGGCCGGTATTGACGGGCGAGCTTCGAAAGGACATTAATCTGAGAAAAACTCCATATGGGAATGGAAAGCAAAACTCATTTGCAAGGGCAATTACACATTTTCACCACTAGATGGCACCCAAATCGCAGCACGATCTGAAGCAATGGGGAGGTGGTTTTGGGAAGAGTTTGGGGTAGATTGGGTCGTTAGCAGGAATAATATGTGATAATATCTCTTTATCAACATAAATTACCTTATGCTTACGGTACAAATCAGGCCAATTTTGTGTAGGGGGTCCCAATGCTGTGCCTCTGCCTTTAATGAATACAAACTGCTAACATTTATAATGTATCTTCTGCCTTTTTGGGGGGAAATACTAATACCTTGTGTTTTTTTGGTATATGGTCTTAGTAACAAATTATACCAAGAAAGATTTAGGAACCTTAAATTAATGCCTCAGCCCTGGTTTCATATAAAATTCACATTAGGGTTCATTTTCCAGCATGGAAATATATGTGAATATATGTGTATATGTGTGTATATATATATATATATATTGCTGAGGTATTCAAAATCAATTTATGTCTTACATTCTTCCTACCCCTGGTTTCCTGTAATAAAAGCAGGAAGTGTACCCAAGTACACATCCCGAAAGTCAATACGAGTTTATTTAACGGGAGAACGGCAGCCATTTGCACCATTTATCTATATTAATGAAAGCGCGCTTCACATTGACTTCATTGGAAAAGTCACAGAACACCGGATGATTCTTTGGTATTTCCCTTTGTATTCCTCCGGCGTCTAAAAACGTCTTCCCTAGAGACACCGCGCCATGAACGGTTTCCAGAAGGTGATATTATATTAAATTCAAGCAAGATAACAACTATGACTGGTGCATAAGAAGTGATTATGGATGCTGGAGGTTAAGCAGGAGAATTATACCTGATCCAGAAAACATTTACTTATGGTATTTGCTTGAATAGTGTGAAAATTCATGTCATCAATCTGTTGTGGAGACCAAACGAATCCCAGGAGGGTGAAGGGGCATTGTTGCTGGATGGCTAAAGTGCACCCTTTACCTTGAGGCTTCTGGGGTATCTCGGTGCCCCCTCAGTGCCACTTCCATCATCACCATCCACATACCTCCCAAGCATCCCATTTTAGGAAGATCAGTCCTACTTTGGGCCCCATTATCCCTCATCCCACCCCCCGATGCCCCCTCTTTTCTAGAAGCTCGGAATGTTTGCTGGGTATGAGGGGATCGCAGGGTTCTACAGCCCTAAACGCCCCAATAATGTATATAGAAACAGCAGGGAATGGCTTTATAGAATATAAAATAATAATAATAAATCTTTACCCACAAATCAACAGCTCACAAAGTTACATGAAAAGTCTTGGTAGAGCGGCACCCTTTGGCCATTTAAAAGGTTTGGGGGACAGCACATGCCCCTTCAACCCGCCAATTTCCAATGCCAATATACCCCAGAGTCTGTTAAAGAAAATTAGGGGGGAAATGGGTGGTCTTCAGCGACGCCTGGATTATAAAACCTGACTTAAATGGAACCAGGTCTACAACAGACGAGAGCCCAGCACAGATTTCTCCCGCCCTCCTTTAAAGCCAGCAACGGATAGTTTTATTGAGTTCATTTTTGAGCACTTAATATCAGAGTACGAAGCCCAAAGTATTTCAAGTCAATTCTCTCCTCTGCCTGAAAATCCCATTTCTATGGAAATTGTAGAGTTTGGTAGAATGGTCCGTCTTGGTCGTGTTATTTTCTGCTCATTGTCAGGAATTTCAGCGCAATTTACCGGGGGGAGCGATCATTCCCAGCATGCGCGGCCGATTACTGTAGTCAAAGTCCTAAGAACTACAATTGAGGCGGAAAATGATGAGGCGGCCGTTGTCGTACCGTGAAAGGATTACTGCCTGATTGGAGAGAAGATTCTCCCACCGAGTGCCACGTTCTGTATTCCTAACAACACACTGGAAACTCACACAAGGGGTCCGCTACACCTACCACTGCGTGACAGTGTTCTTAAAGAAGAACCGGCATCAAAACAGCATCTGACATCATTAAAAATGGAGAAAAAAAAACTATTTATTAAAGCAACTCAATGGGCCAGATTCAGTAAATTTCCTAATTTCTAAACTATGGCAGGAAAAAAACAACAAGGGCAAACTAGTCAATGATTTAACTCCCAACAAGTAACATTGGCTAATCGTTTAATCAAGTGGACTAACTTAGTGAGTGTAACTTTGTATCGTCTCCCAATGCAATAAAAAATCATTGCTTGTTAAATCAGATCAAATAAAACCTCTAGAAAGCCAATTAAGAGCAACAATTAGCTTCTATTAAGCTAAAGTAGCCATAAAAAAATGTGTCCAGATCCCCTTGATACAAACTGAACCTACTACGAGACAAAAACATCTTTTACATATATATATATTTAAAACCTTACATATTATTATATGTAACATTACAACTATTCTGCATACATGTGGGTTGTAAATAAATATGTGTTGAATAACGGCTGATGGAGACAACCTTCAAAACTCATTAAACTCCTACCCCAGCTCTCCAGCCAAGCCAATCGTTCTTCCCACCAAAGGGGAGACAACTTAAAGGAGACGGCAATAAATCGTGTAGATCACGGGCAGGATATATTGAAGAGGGTAACTGTCGCTGCAACTTAATAGGGGAGAGATAACATAACGGGGAGGAAAAATAATGCACGGGTCATGCGGAGTATGTTTTCTGGCTAGAGTACAACAAATAAAAACTGTAATTGTAACTTAGGACGCCTGGCTTAATTTGACTTTTCCGTGCCAAAATAAGGGGCAAAAAAGTAAACCTGCCTTTGTGCTGCGCATGAGAAAGAAACCTTTTCTGTAATAATTCAGAAATTAAAAAAATAAGTAAAAATAAAAGCAATAGAAAATGTTACATTTCAGCGAGAAATGATACACAGCGTTCCGTTTGGGAGCTTGGGGATTGTGTGCGCTGATTGGCTGATTAAACACATGTACATTGGGACTAGGTGCGAGGTCATGCAAACATCACATTGTTTGGGCTAATTTAACAGCAATCCCCGAGCCGCCGGGGTGTGAGACGCAGGGAGCCGGGGGTGCGCGCGGTGTTTAGTGTACATGATACGCTTCTCCGCCAGCCGAAAATTGGAGAGCAATTTAATCAGCAGAAATAAATGAAGCCGCGAGTTCCCCGGAGAGAACAGTTGTAGATCTGCAAGACAACATTTATGCCGCTCGTCCGCCTCAACCGCCAGGCCGGAGGGGTCATCGGCATGACTTTGGAGACCGTTACCTGTTGGGCATTATATCCCGTTTAATTTTAATGGTTGGCAGACAAAGTAAGTATTTTATGAATGAAAGGGCAGTAGATAAGCGGAGCAGCCTCCCCGCAGAAGTGGTAGAGGCTAATATATAAAGGGAGTGTAAACATATGGGATAGGCATCTAAGACGAGACCAACGGCCGATTAGGGTTTGAGTCTTTACATCAGGAGAAACGTGTTTTCTTGATGGGGAGAATGGGGCCGATGTGACTTATCCGCCATCTTTGATCCCCCTGTCCTCGCCCCGTGTAAATTACACAGCTGAGCAATCGATTCATTTCTCCCATTTTAATAGCAGCGTTAACTTTCTTTCACTACCGGGCTAACAGACCTTCCTAAAGGCGAAATGCGCTGGCATTATAGTGACCTTGGTGAAATTAACCATTTCAAAGTCTAATAAATAAGCCTGTAGCTTAGAATAGTAAAGAGGGACACATTTTAGGTCCACTTGGAACCCCCCCTCCGATTCCTAAATGCTTCAATATATAGGGAAACAGGCAAATGCAACGCATATAGATAGACGGACCAATAGATTGTAACCATTTAGGAGGAAGCCATTGTACAGCGCTGCAGAATATGATGGAGATATATAAATCAATAAATAATACCTAATAATATTACATCCCATTCATTATTTAACCTTTTAGTTGCTCAATGTGTTAAACATCCAACAAAGGTAAATTAGACAGAGTTCTGTGAAGAAGGGCGGCAGCAGCACAGGAGTGAAGACAGAGCTCCATGTCAGGTAAGAGGGTGTTAGAGCTGTACGGATGATGAGAGAGAGTGTGCGTGCTGTACGGATGATGGGAGAGAGTGTTATGCGTGCGTACAGGATGAATTGGGAGAGAGGTGTGCGTGCTGTACGGATGATGGAGAGAGTGTGCAGTGCTGTACGGCATGATGGAGAGCAGTGTGCTGCTTGTATGGATGATGAAGAGAGTGTGCGTGCTGTATGGCTGATGGGAGAGAGTGTGCGTGCTGTTACGGATGATGGAGGAGATTGTGCGTGCTTGTACGATGATGAGAGAGAGTGTGCGTGCTGTTATGGCTGATGGGAGAGAGTGTGCGTGCCTGTACGGATGATGGCAAGAGAGTTGTGCGTGCTGTACGGCTGATGGAGAGATGTAGCGTGCTGTACGGTATGATGGAGAGAGTGGCGTGCTTATGGTGATGGGGAGAGAGGTGATCATGCGTGCTGTACAGATGATGGCAGAGAGTGTGCGTGCTGTACGGATGATTGAGAGAGAGTGTGCGACTGCTGTACGGGATGATGAGAGAGAGTGTGCGTGCTGTACAGGATGATGAGGAGAGTGTGCGTGCTGTCACGGATGATGAGAGAGAGTGTGTTGTGCTGTAACGGATATGATGAGATGAGAGTGTTGCTGTGCTGTAATTGGCTGATGGAGAGTGTGTGCGTGCTGTACGGAATGTGGCAGAGAGTGTGCGTGCTGTACGGATGTATGAGAGAGAGTGTGCGTGCTGTACGTGATGAAGAGAGAGTGTGCGTGCATGTACGGATGATGGCAGAGAGTGTGGCGTGCTGTACGGATGATGAGAGAGAGTGTGCGGTGCTGTACAGTATGATGAGAGAGGTGTGCGTGCTGTTACGGATGATGGCAGAGAGTGTGCGTGCTGTACGGATGATGAGAGAGAGTGTGTGTGCTGTACGGATGATGAGAGAGAGTGTGCGTGCTGTATGGCTGATGGGAGAGTGTGTGCGTGCACGGGTGCACGTATGTATAAATGTATACAGTATGTGTAGTGTTAGAGGGAGTGCGAGTAAGTAGAGTGTTAGAGTGTACGGTGTTAGAGTGAGTGAGTGTATGATGGTGTCTGTTACTGTAAGGCGTTAGCGTGTGTGTTAGTATAAGTGTGTGTTGTGACAAAAGGTGTGGTAAAGTGGTAGATGGCAGGTATATTAGACCAGCCTTTGTCAATAGTAGCCTGCTTTAAAATATGTCCCAGGGAAAGATGTTGGTTGGTCACAAACTGCACTACTGGCAGTTTGTAAAACATGGTAAGGGTCCCTGGGGCGGAGCATCTGGAAGAGCAGGGTGGGCCAGTGCTCCAACAGCACTAATTGCTGTTCTGATCAAGTCCAGAGCCTGCATTCTGGACAGGAGCTCCACAGGTGTGGACTAAGTAGCAGCTCACCTGTGGCTGATTAATTATTAATTATAAAGGGATTGAGCCGGATTCAGAGGAGAAACCATTTGTTATTCCAGCTAGGAGAGCTGATGAACTGAGGAGTGGTTTCTCTCTGAAAAACCGTTTTGATGGTAACCTGTGACTGGTTAGAACGTGGATGTTTGGAGCTGTTTTTTTACTAAGCAAGTGCTCAAACAAAGACTTATCCTGTGCTACTTATAACTACTGCTGTTTATTCCTGTAAAATAAACAATGAAGCTGAGCTGTATGTGTCCTGGACTTCATTTACCCTAGAAGACTGTGGTTACAGCCAAGATCATTGACAAAAATCCCAAGGAAAAGGGAGGCCTGTCACAGTGTGTATTGTGACAGGTTGCGTCGTCACCTTCAAATTATACGGCCTGACATCCAGATACGGTTTTACTGTGTTTTATTTTATACATCAGGCATCCAACAAATAAACAGAAGAGAAATCACATCCTTCTCCGGTTTAAAGCCTAATTAAACAAACATTTTCCTCTCTAGCGCGCTGGCCGGCCGGCCACTCCAGTTCCCAGTTACAAAACCGAATACACATCCCAAACAGGCTTCCACGCGGTACCTCCTCTCTCTCTCCCCCGTCAGACCCCAAATGCCTTCAAAGCTCTCTTATATACCTTGCAGGGGGGAGGATATTACATTCACCTAGAAAGGGCTGACATTGTTGTATTAACCATTTCAGACAGGGAATAGTCCATGCTCCAGCCTTTGGTTGCATACATTGTCACAGTATGGTGGTAGCATGAGAGCGTGTGTTAGTATGTGAGTGATGTGAGTGAGTATTTAATGTATGGTGTTAGCGTGAGTGTTTTACGATTTTCCGTTAGCGTATGTGTACATGTGTGTTTTATAACCACAGTGTCAGCGAATAAAAGTTAATACACCGTTGGGGCCATATTTACTAAGCTGCGCTATACACGGCCAGATTGTTAAACTGGGAGCTGTTGCACAAGGGAAGAGATACACGACATAAAACTTAGCAGGCATGGGCCTTATTTTTCAGAATGCCTAGATGAATATACGCTTGGTTGCTAACGATGATTGCACCGGCAGGCTGCTGAAACCAATCCAGATTTCATGTTATCACCAGATACATATATAAATATTCTATGGTATCAGCCCCAACAGGCATATATCATAAATTAATTTACCTATAATATGCTGATGGGGGTATTACAGGGTCTTAAAGAGTTCTACAACCTGGCTAGATCTCATACCTCCCAAAAGTCCCGTTTTTTAACAAGAAAGTCACAACTTCCCTGCGGCTGGTAAATTGGCTGGACCTAAATCCTGTATTGAGATGTAATCACTGGCCCACCCTTTAGGGTAGATGTGGGGGGCTTTTTGCTATTACTGGTTTTATAAAGAAAATATATAAATAAAGCCATCAATACTCTGGATTAAACCGAACGTCTGGGGCTTCTGCACTCTGACCCCATAATTGAACTCATAATTGTGTTATCTCTTCTCGTCTACCAAGGTTTATCCTTTATATAAAATTCAAGGATTTTCGCAATTTGCACAATTTGTAAAAACAGAAAAAATGGAATTTGTTTTTTTCTTTACTTTTGCAAATAGCAACTTCGTAGCCAGATGGTCTCAAACACATGGCGAAAGAACACTGCAAAGTCAGTAAATGCTTGGATTAGAATTATTATTTGTAATTATAAACCAGAATTAAAAACCCAAAAATCTCAAACACCAACCCCAGACACCCACTGCAGGGTAAGCAGTAATATTTGGTTTCCATTAACTGTCTCTGGTGTTTAGAGCTTTTCATACCCCTTTTTATAATAACATAAGTTCTATGCATATTTAAGAACTTTAGATGTCCCTTAATATGACTTTGATAGGGTCTGGCAACGAACTGACTTCTGCCCTGCTCCAAGAACTTGCCGATATTAAAGTTTCTATAGTTGGGACACCCGGTCCCTCCTGTCGCCTGCGTCATACATGCAGTGTTGTGTTGTTTTGCTGGGGTTGTAGAATACCCCGCAGCATTTCAGGTGTCCCAATCAGGACATAATAGGGTTAACATGTGTGCGAGAGTATGATGTTAGCCTGTGTATGAGTGTGGCATATGGTGTCAGGGGTGAACCTAGAATTAGTGGCCTCTGAGAGAGGGAGTGTGTGTATGTGTAAGTGTATGCTAGTAGGGTGTGTATGTGTAAGGGCATGCTAGTAGGGTGTGTATGTGTAAGTGCATGGTATTAGGGTGTGTATGTGTTAGTGCATGGTAGTAGGGTGTGTAT
>VKOC01034099.1:0-16897 GCA_009364415.1 Spea multiplicata | reverse complement strand
ACAATCTACCCCCCCTACTCACAATCTACCCTCTCACCCCCTTCCCCGGTCACTTACCTTCAACTGTTGGGAGCCGCCGAAGCCGCTGCCGCTGCCCAGAGTGCAGCGTGAGGAGTTTGTCTCGGGTGCCGGCGCTTCATTGCTGAGCGCCGGCATATGACGTCATATGCCGGCGCTCTGCGTGAAGCGCCGGCACCCGAGACAAACTCCTCACGCTGCACTCTGGGCAGCGGCGGCGGCGGCGAGCAGAGGAGTCCCGGACTTCTGTCAGTCAGGGGGGCCCAAGAGTTGCCGAGCGGTCGTTTTCACCGCTTGACACCCCTTGGGCCCCCCTGACTGGCAAAACTCCAGGGCCCGGTCGCAGTCGCGACCCCTGCGACCCCGGTAGTTCCGCCACTGTATATGATGTTCCTTTAAAATGCAGAAAAGAAGAACTTTTTGTGTATGATAACAATGGTTAAACAACCTAAACTGTAAAAATATCATTTGTGGTGTAAATCTTTATTTAAGAACAAAGTAATTGGTTCCCTGAACATGAAAAAGGAAGATGCATAAAATAGAGAGGCTGTCTAAATTTTCTCTACACAAATATAAATGAAAGATTTCTCTACAGACAACCCTGAAAGCTTTTGTTACTAAACACTTGATTAAACCAGTAGGGGTTTTCTTACAAAGCGTTTTATTACAAATAGCATGCCCTCATAGAGTATTCTCTGGAAAGCAAATTCTGTAGACAAAATTAATCATTAGAAAATAGCCTTGGAGTTCACGCTGTGCCAATTCTTCACATTGTGTTCTGCGGGTTTGGTATGGAGTAGATTCCGCGAAACACGTATTTCTGATACATCTTCTACCAGCAAGAGTGTGGTGGAACTATGATTGGAAAACATAATACAAGTAAGGGAGAGCTGTACATTAATCTGGGGCTCATACTGACCTTTAGTCTACCTGTATAAAATGTCTTCTATCACCTCTGTACTTGTATAGGTTCAGCTGTTTAGCTACTGCTAAATACCTGATAGGTTAGTAGGTTCTGATGATGTATGTGCATTCCAGTAGGTGTAAAATAAATAAATATATATATAATATATATATATATATATATATATTATATATATATATATATTTGGGAATTCAGCAATATCCTGAAAAGACAAATATGCAGGAAATGTCAAGATAAGATGCAATTGGCCCATCTGATAAATCAATGTATGCCTATTGTTTATTATTTTATGAGTATCACACTCTTTAATCAAAAGGAGGAAACCTTGGAGATTACCAGTCATATAACTAGTTAGTATAAATTAGGTAATCTCAGCTCCAAGGTTATTCTTTGACAATGCCCTACTAAAGTAATAGACTTGCTTACGCTGACGGGGAAAGTTGAGTATTGTGGGTTATATACACTATACGACCAAAAGTATGTAGACACCTCTCTAATTACCAAGTTTTTCATTTTCAGCCACACTCATTGCTAACAGGTGTATAATATCCAACAAATAGGCAGCCATCTACATAGACAAACATTGGCAGTAGAATGGGTCGTACTAAAGAGCAATGAATAGACAGGGCATCACAAATTGACAAACATTAACTATGTTATATGTTAAACAAAAATATACATTTTAGTATGTGTGAAATGTTTTGACCTCTTGTGACAAAGTAAAAACTACAAAGTACATTTTGAAAAATTAGCCCCAAGCATAGAAAACATAGGCTGTGGTTTTCAAACCAAGAGAAACAGTAACAGATGGCATTCTGTATAATGTACAAAAACCATTGACACACAGAAGGATCTACTACATGGGATTAAAAAGAAAGACCTGGCCAGCAAATTCAAAACTAACCTCACCTTGAATATGCGGTACAATTCTGGGCACCGGTCCTTAAAAAGGACATTATGGAATTAGAAAAAGTGCAAAGGAGGGCTACGAAATTAATAAGGGGATTGGGAGATACCAGTTATGAAGAGAGACTAAAAAAGTTAAAATTATATACACTGGAGAAACGGCGTCTCAGAGGGGATATGATAACATTATATAAATACATGCAGGGCCAATAGCTCTTCAGTGACCTGTTCATTAACAGAAATATACAAAGAACAAGAGGTCACCCTCTGAGACTGGAAGAGCGCAGATTTCATAGACGACAAAGGAAGGGATTCTTCACAGTGAGGACAATTAAGGTATGGAATTCACTTCCAAGGGAGGTGGTGTTATCCAATACATTAGATACCTTCAAAAGGGGCCTCGATATTTTCTTAGAAAGGCACGATATACAGGGATACAAATAGAATAATATTAATATTTTAGAGCTTCTTGATCCAAGGAGAAATCCGATTGCCTCTTGGGGTCAGGAAGGAATTTTTTCCCCTGATGGCAGAATTCGAGGTAGCTTAATTGGGGGTTTTTTGCCTTCTTTTGGATCAAGAATAGAAAGGTTAGGTAGAAGGGTTGAACTTGATGGACTTAGGTCTTTTTTCAACCTTATGAACTATGTAACTATGTAACTATGTAACCTGACTTAAATTAGCAAACAGGAGTATTTGAGCAGTTTCCAGAGAAATTAGGTTTGCATATCTTTTTTATATTTTGAAGACTGTAAAAGGGGCTAAACACATTAAACAGCATCACATTATTCTTGGATTATTAATTAACTCTTAAATAGTAATGTTATGGCTATTCAATTTCTGGATGCTAATAACCATTCCCTTGGCTGTTCAAAAGTGTAAATGTGTTTTCAAATATACATATATATTTTTTCATTTTGACCAATGCATACTCGTTTAATCTAGGACTTTATTTTTATACAGATGACTTTACCTTTTGAGATCCAAGCGTACTTTTGATCGGTTGTGAAGTACTGTTCTTTGATGGCTTAATTTGTCCAACTAATGCCTATTTTTACATAATGAAGGCATATTTTAATCACACATATTGAAATAGCATAGTTCTAAAGACAAAGTACTGACCCCAGTGAATATGGTAATATTTACCAGCAAATATGATATCTATTTTTTCTAAAAATATTTTGTGATGTTTTGTCTCCATGAAACTGCACTGCAAAGGCAGAAACATTCTATGCATGTCTGATGGCTTTCCATGATCCATATAATTAAGCCTGCTGTAATAATCATCCTAAAACTTAGTTGTATGATTTTAACCCATTTATTCATACTGTTAATGACAAGGGTGGGGTGCAGGATGTGGCTCATTCACAGTGTGTGCATGTGGGGGCCTGCAGAATAGTGGTGTGTGTTCTGTGTACAGTATGAATTAGCAGCTTTCCATACTCCTATACATTGTATTATGGCATCTGCAGTGAGGAGAGGGGTAGAAGACGGAAAAAAAAAAACAGGAGAGAGGAGTTCAAACAAGAAACAAAGCAATGAGGGGAGGAAAATAATTATGAGGGGCAGAGAAGAAAGAGAGGTGAGAAACAGAGGGGGGGGGAACAGAAGGAGATAATTAAAGGAAAGAAGAACGCAGAGAGAGGAGAGAGAGAGAGAGCCTGGGAAAAGATAAGGGAAGAGAGGAGAAAGAGACGAAAAAGAAGAAATGAACAGAGAATGATAAAAAGAGGAGGGGAAGAAAGATAGGGCAGGAGAGAGACACAGAGGGTAGAAAAAGAGAGTAAAGAAAGGATCATGTCATTTTTATGATGGGCATATGCACGTGACAATATAGAATATAGATGTGAAGTTTACAGCTACACAAATGTACATACAAAACATGAAACGTGGCCTGTGAGTTAAATTATATAAGGGCCAGTGTTAAACAGGGAAAATGTAGTGATCCGAGGATGGTGAATCCTGACCACTGGTTCAAGAGATACAAGATATTTATAGCACCTGATTACATGCAAACGTAGGCTTGCCATTCTTAAGACTGGCTGTGGTTACTATAGTAACAGTCTGGGAATTTTGCAAACTTAAGGCTGTTTTAGACCAGACAATGAATATATTTGAAGAACAAACTGCATCTTGCATTTATTTTAACATCCCAGTTCATATATTACAGCCATAAATAAATTTAAAGTGAACCAAAACATTAGTTTGCTTAATTTACTACTCATGAGATAAATGCCAGAGATCAGATAGACCACCCCAGAAGCACTGTTACTAGTTGCCGTACTTTGAGCCGTCAGGGAAAATAGAATTCTACTTATGCCACTTAGTGAATCCCAAGAGTAGTACAGATCCGTTTTTGTCCACAAAAGGCCACCACTAGACACTAATGCAGGGCCGGCCCAAGATATAATGCCGTCTGGGGCAAAGTTTAAAAAGTCCCCCCCCTGCTGAAGCCAGGGGTCATTATCTACCCTTCCTCTTCCTCCCTCCCTCTTATCTACCCTCCCCCATTGTACTTCACTTAGTTTTCAGCAGTCCTGCTGCGAGTCTCCCTGCTCTGCCACGGTGCTCGCTGCTTTAGTGCTGAGCGCCAGAAATGACGTCATATCCCGGCACTCAGCATCACAAGCCAGCACCGAGACCGAGGTAGAGGGCTCGCAGAGGAGAGAGGGTCGCTGAGAGGGTACTGAAAACTTGATAAGTGAAAACCACTCGGTGCCCCTCTCTCTCCTCTGCTTAAAAAAAGCGTTTGGGGCGGCAAAGTGCCGTCTCTTCAAAAGTGGTGCCTGGGGCAATTGCCCCACTCTGCTCCATGGTAGGGCCGGCCCTGACTGGGTGTTTAGATGTGATGTTTTTAGCTGCCCTGTGAAGAATCCTTTGGGCTGCATGACTCCATGGGAAGCTGCTTTATGTTGGGAAAGCAATGCCATTCATGTGGTAAAAGATTACCAGGGTTGTCCCCTCATAACACACAGGGAAATGTTCAAATGGCCATTAGGGAATAAACTGCTCAAAACCACAGATTCTATTTTTACACCCTTCTTACCACACAATACATTACATTGTTTAATACATCTCCAGCTTCTTAACAGGAACTTGTGATAACCAATGAACATTTGTACTATGAGAAAATCTGTTTCGAACGGTGGTTCATAAGTCAGATGGCAGCACAAACCCCTTAGTTTTTGCAGATTTATATTTGAATTATATCTTGAAATCTGGTTTCAGCCTAATTTGGCACCAGTTACTGAAACATTATATATTACATAAACTAATTTCGCGTGGCTGTGAAAATGGTATGGCTTTTGTTCTCCGGAGGAAAACCACCGTGTTACCTACATATTGCAAAACAGGACTTCAAAAAAATAATTCACCGAGTCCATATAACAAGGTTAGGGGCATGACAGATGATTTATACACGAAAAGATGTGAACAGACACTCCTTTAACATTTAATTTCTTGAGGCAGTTGTAACTAATCAATAAACTGACAAATGTACTTTATTTCTTGTCATATGAGCTGTGAACCATGGCACATCCATGGTTTATTTTGTGAAGACAGTATAAAAGGGGCTTCTCTTTATTGAACAGGACATATTGTTATCCATAAAGAAAGAAACATTTTCTATGACTGCAGACCGAAAATATCGTATTTTACTAAAGGGATTATAAAATGGTGCTCTTATCACCTTACAACCAAAATTGTGTCAGCTTATTTTATGTAGATTCCAGTACATCTTTAAACCATAAGTTGTTTGTTTTTTACTTAATGTGCACTAAATCACTTAATTTACTGGAAAAAATGTAAATTAAAAGAAAGAAATATTACCAATATACACACACTTCTTACGCTAAAATATTTGACATTGTTTCAATTCATGTGGCTTCCTATTATCCCAGCTATGTCTGCTAGATGGCAATCCTTTCACATACATCTATGAAGAATGCCAATATAGCTCTTCAAAGTCCATTACACAATGTTTTAATTTTATTTGTATTGAAAGAACAAATTGTAATTTAAAATGCACTCCTTAGTTCAGAAATCATTGCTTCCAAATGTAAAAGAATACCGAAGTCAATTTTCATAATACAAACACCACAATTGATAAACGTGTGTTTCTTTTTGACCCAAAATGTAAATGAAATGCTGACATGGTTAGTGTACTTCCTGGGGAAGCGGGAAAAAAGACTGATTTATCATCTCAATAAAGTGAAGTCACTCACACAAGATATGTGATTATATATGCTCCCCAGATCTTTTCATTTGTCTGTTGACTGCTTTAAAATTCACAATTCTTCTCCTAACTGGGATAGTGAAAATGTTAGATACCATATGATCAGTCTATTATTATTATTATTACACTGTAGTGTAGTTGTTGCGCCTGAATTAATTCATTAAACAAAACGAAAGCAAATAGTTAAATGAGGAGCCATTTTAACCATATGTCAATAAATGTATATGTTATATATCAATTTGTCACAATAATATACCTTTATTAATGTGTCTGCGCCACGCAAATTTTAGTATATATACAGTAAATGTACAATATATATGGATTTCAGATTTTTTTTTTGAGGGGGACTACTTTTTGGCAAATAGGTGTCTTTTAAACATATGAATTTAACACATACTTATGAAGATTATTAGGTTTTACCCAACATTATGAAATATTGTTGAGTTGGCTTTTCATTAAGGTATAATGAAAATTTAGCCTAGACTAAGATAATGAAGCAGCTTAAGTATAATGATTTTCCACATAATTACAAATTTCCTATCACAGATGTTAAGGTTTAACTAATTTAAAAAGACAGATGATAGAAAATCTAATTAATTTTTTACTCCTTAAATTGAAAACCTCATATTTTCTGTAACAGAAAACATCAGAATCGGAACATGATTTGGGGCCGCTTTGCTGCCTCGGGGGTCTTGACAGCTCGCCACCATCAAGGGGACAATAAATTCCTAAGTTTATCACTCTATCATACAGGATAATGTCAGGATGGCTGTACACCAGCTGAAGCTCAGTAGAAGTTGTGGGATGCAACATGACAATGACCCAAAATATGAATGTAAATCTACTACAGAATGGCTTAAAAAAGAAGATTTGCATCTTAACCCATTAGAGATGCTGTAGAATGACCTTAAGAGAGCCGTTCACACCAGACCCTCATCACAAGTAGAAGAACAGCACAGCTACACACCCGTGGAAATCGCTGATCGTGCTGGGCTTAACATGAAGGTCCAATCAGACTGCAGCACCTACTCTCTGATTTGACATCTTCATTGAGCCACGCTCAGTGTGATCAATATATCCAACGGTAACAAGGCTATTATATATTACAGATAATTTGAGATATAGTACAACATTTTGCAATGATGTGCCTGGCAAATTCACCATTAGTTGGGAAAATACAGTTTTCCATTTTTCTTCTAATATATAATTTACAGTATATACATACATGCACACACACAAATATTTGCCAAATATTACCAAATTAACAAAATTCTGATTACATTATTTACAGCAACCTCTGTAACATATGCAACCAAGTCTACCTGCTTTAGACATCTAATTTTAACTCTATATTAGACTTGTGCATTCGTCTTCGGGCGAACATGAAAACGAGCACGAAGAGGCCGTTTTTTTGTTCGTTCCGAAGGAACGTAGAACAGAATACAGTGCCGGCAAACCGTAGGCGAAGACGAAGACTCACAACCTTCGTGATCGTCTTCGTTTTTGCCGCGCAACCGCCAAAATTTCAAACAGGAGTGAGCTGATCCTCGTCTGTCCAATCAGCTCACTCTTGTGATGTCACGCTAAGGGTCTCGTCCAATGCCTGTGCTGCTGTTTTTTTAATTCTGAAGGCGCCTTTATAAGACCAGAGCTTGCCTGAGAGATCCATTCATTTTTCGCTGTGACTGCTTTGGCAACACTGCTGTGCTGCATCCGAGCGTTACAGAGAGAGATTGTTCTGTTCTGTGTGAGACTGGTAAGCCTTAGCCTGCCATTTCTCACTGTGTACTTCATCCTCACTTCAGTGCTACTTAATTAATATATTTAATAATAATAATTTGATTAATTTAATTTTTTTTAATTTAATTTGTCATCAACTTTAGTGTAAGTGCTGTTGAGTTGACAGTGCACCCAGTGCCTCAGTGGCACTGGGGTGCCCTTGCCCTGGGCTGGCACTAGTGCCTATTGCCTGTCCTGCTTAAATAAATTAAATAGAATTTATAAATAATAATTTAATAGAATCTATAATTTAATAGTTCATTATAATAATTATATATATATATATTTGTCAGTCATATATATATACTATAGTATACTAGTGTAGAGTGTACTGTAACATTCATCTACTAGTGTCTAATTTAAAATCAGTAATATTAATTAATATAATTAATAATTGAATTCATTATAAAATTATATATATATTTGTCAGTTATAGTTAGTAATAGTATACTAGTGTAGAGTGTACTGTAGACATTCAAGACATCTACTAGTGTCTAATCTAAAATCAGTAATATCAATAATTCTATAATTCTTTCTTATCTTAATAGTTAATTAAATTAGCTATAAATAAAAGTAATAATATTAATTAATTACTACTAGCGTATAGTTCAGCTAATCTTATTAGTACTGGTGCTGCAGCTCTATAGTTTGTGCTTTGTTTTAGCAACAGTAAGAGACCAAGTCAATTTTTCTTAATTAATCTTTCATTTTATTTCATTTGTTTTGCTCACCTCAGTCCATCAGTGAAGTGAACTTGTTGGGCTAGTGAGTGCAGCCGCATAAGTGCTGTGTTTTTTTTTGATCAGCAAGCAGTGACGTTAACTGTTTTGCAAAGATTTTCTCATTTATTTTACATTTTATTTCAATTTTATTAAAAGTACCCTTAGTGTTTTGCTCACCTCAGTCCATCAGTGAAGTGAACTTGTTGGGCTAGTGAGTGCAGCAAGCAGTGAAGCTAACTGTTTTGCTGTGACATTTTATTTTATTTCTAATTCTTTTCAAGAAAAATTGACTGTGACGAGCTGTACTAAGCAAAGCTTCAAGCTACTAGCTGTAGTACTAAAATAATTCTAATCTTCTTTAATCTTAATCTATAATATATTATAAATAATATAACAATATAAATTCTAACTCATAATCTATAATATAAGTAATTCTAAATTCTAATTCATAATCTATATTCTTCTATCTATAATACATAATATATAAGTAAATTAGTTCTAATCTATTAATATTATATAACTTAATATTAATTAAGAAATCATATACTTAATCTGATTTAACCTCACTTTAGCTTAGTGGGTTTGAGAGCGTCTGCCTAGAGGTAGACTTATAGTAAGGAAATATAGCTTTAGGCTAGCATAGTAGTAGGCTAAGCTCTTAGGCCCGTGTAAATTCAAATTAAAAATAAAATACTGCTAGTTATTAAATAGTTAATCTTGAGTTAATAATTTAAATAACTTTAGCACTTTGGCAGATTGCACACAACAGCACAGTGCAGTAGTGCATAGTTTTACTTTTTAAGCAGTAGCACTGAAGAGAACTTCCTCTAATTTTTTTGTCTTTAATTTGTTTTTCCTTTTTTTTATTTTTATTTTTTTATAGTTTTTTAAACACTACACTACACTACACACACAACACAAAATTTGAAATGGATCCTCCTTTTGGGACTAAGGAGGGACAAGCTCCATCTACCACCACCAGCACCACCACCAGCACCACCACCAGCGCCAGTTCTAAGATGCAGCCTTTGCGTCAGTCTAGTCGGCCAAGTAGGCCAAGCTCTCGCTTATCATTTGGGGAAGCATTGCTTGAAGGATTATCAAGTAAAGGAAAGGCACCAAAAGCAGGCAGTAGTAGTGCGGCTAGGCCTACAAACTCTATGGTTTTTTACGGAAAGCCTAAAGCACCAGAAGCACGTTCAAAGTTAAAGGGTAGCACGAGTAGTACTAGCCCAGTGACTAAAAAGAAGTGCCTTTTGCCCCAAGCATCATCTTCCCCATCCACAAGCAGCATGCACGGTACCAAGCAGAGCCAAATTAGCAGCAAGACTCAGAGGGGTCCCAAACCAAAGCGATCTCATTCCTTTGTAGGGAAACCACCACCACCACCCCCACCTCTACCGCCTCTACCACCACTAGTGCTGCGCCTACTGTTCCCACCGGTACCGCCACGCCATGTCCTCCTAATCTCTAGCAAGCCACCAAGTCCTTACAATATTTTTGTAAAGACAGTTAGAGAGATGGCTACACATAGTACTGGAAATCCAGCTAGCGAGGTACCAGAGGAGCCTGAGACTGAGAGGCCAAGTGCAGAGTCTGTTCTTCCTGCTCGCACTACTACTACTACTACTAGTCACGATATCAGTCTTAGCTCCAGCCTAGCAGGAATTCCATTTGATCTGGCTAATGAAGAACTAGACTATGAGCCAGATGAAGTAGAGGAGATTAGTGGCCAGGAATCAGATTCCTCAGGGAGCAGTGTACAAATGACTAGTTCACAATTTTCCCATGAGCCTCCACCTTCTCCGCTGCGATCATCACCACCACCAGCAGCAGCAAAACCTACCAAATCTGCTAGACTTAAAGCAATTAGCAGTCCCACTATGGCCAGTACTGGTAGTACCACCAGTGCCACTACCACCACCACCACTAGTTCAGAACAGCCCCGGAGCATGAAATAGGTGTAGGGGCACCATGACCGGGTAAGGAACAAGGAGCACACCATGACCTAACAAAGGGTTAAGTGCTTGTTACATTTAAGCATCCTGTATAACTGTCTGCCCCTTGAGTGAACTTTTGCCCTCTAGCCTGAATATTCAGCGACAGGATGAAGGGGAGGGCACTGAGGTGCAAAAGCAAATAAATTTGGGACCTATGCTCAGTTAAGGTTGTAGGTTTTTAATAAGCAGGCGAAATTCCCACCCTCCCTTCCCTCTTTTTATTTACTGTCTATTGTGTGTGGCGTTTGGTATTATGTTATGGTCATTGTTCAAATGTGGTTGGCTGGTTCGGTGCTTGAGACAACTATCTAAGGTATGGTTGTACTCGTGGTGCACATGCCTAAGGGCGGAAGTGCAGAACACTCCCTGGGCGCGTGCTCAGGTGATACGATGGTTGGCGTGTGGTTGCTGGGCTTGGACGCCGGCAGCCTCTACAAGTGACGTGGAGGAGTTACGCCCTTACCAGCCTTATGGATCTAATGTGTTATACGGTTGGCGTTTTTAGCCAAGCTTGTGGTTAATTATGGTTTTTAATAAACACGTTTAAGAAATATGTTTTAAGGAGTGTCACGGTTGGGGAGAATATTTTATGTTGATCGTGGCCAAATTTTATCCAAAACTCGAATGATTAAATAAAGCATTTTACTTCAACAATGTGTGTATTTGTCTTATTGGGAATGGGGCCGAAGTTGACGATACTAAGGTCATGCCGCTGTTCATCCACCCCGAGCAGTACAAGCAGCACCCAAGGCACACCCCAAGGCTATGCGCGCCCCAATTTGGGAGCACTTTGAAAATGTGGAAGAAGGGCGCTATGGAAAGTGCAAACACTGTGGGAAGCTAATAAGCAGAGGGAAAGTGTCTGGCCATTTCACCAGTGCTAGCATGAAGCATCACCTCAGCACTCAACACAACGCTGTGCTATTGGGGAAAGATGCAGAAGTAAAACGTAGTGCAGGCAGTGGTAAAACCCCAACAGCTGCTTCTGAGCCAATAGCAGCAGCTAGTGCTGGCAGCCAGAGACCAAGGCAGGTTGGAGCACTGCATGCCCAGCCCACCCTGGAAGAATTTGGGGCATTCCACTCCAAGAGAACGATGCCCAAACAGCAGGCCAATAAAGTAACGCGACTTATTGGTCAGTTCATTGCTGTTGGAGGGGCATCCTTCTCCATGATTGAAGGGGAGCCTTTCAAACAATTGATGGCGGCTGTGGCTCCACAATACACAGTTCCGTCACGTTCCACTTTCAGCAGGAACATTGTCCCCTCGCTGTATCGGTCCTGTGTTGCAGCAGTGAAAGAGGAGCTTTCCAAGGCTGCTGGTCAGTGTGTTCATTTCACTACAGATTTGTGGAGTGCACCTAGCGCCCAGCATGCCTTTCTTTCTTTGACAGCACACTGGTGGCAGCCCGGTGTGTCTAAGGAAGCTGCTGCAGCAGGCTACCGATCATTCCTTCTCCATGCAGAAGTGATGGATGAAAAGCACACTTCCCAAAATATTCTGCATGCGATTAGGAAAATGTTTAGCCTTTGGGTGGGAGCAGAGGCGGGCACCAATGTTGAAGTTGGTTTTGTGGTAACTGACGGAGGTGCCAATATGGTGAAAGCGCTGCGAGATGGTCATATTGTTGGTGTGCGCTGTGCAGCCCACATCATCCATCTTGTAGTCAAGGCAGCAATGTCAGAAGGAACTAATGTGGCAGCAGTAGTTCTGTCCCTCTGCAGAAAGATCGCTGGGCACTTTCACCATAGTGTTAAGGCTAGCCAACTTTTGAGGGAAGAGCAAGAGAGGTCAGGTCTTCCCGTACACTGCCTACGTCAGGATGTCAGTACACGGTGGAACTCCACGTTAGACATGCTGGAGAGGATTTTGGAGCAGCAGAGGGCAATCCATAATCTTGCCTCAGAGCACAATGTTGGGATTACATCTCCATTGAATAGGGAGGATTGGACAGTGATCGCCCAGCTAGTGGCAGTCCTTAAGCCATTCAGGGATGCCACAGAAAATTTAAGCTCAAACACTGCCAGTCTGGCCCAGGTAATTCCAGTGTTCTCCCATCTAGGCAGCAAGATGGATGTGTTCCTTGAAAACCGTGAGGCTGTTCAAGGTGTCACTCTACATCCTGACGTAGCAGCCATAGTCAGGAAGCTGAAGGATCTGCTAAAAGTACACCTTCGCAAACGAATGGAAGAGAGTCCCGAAATGATGCTAGCGTGCCTTTGTGATCCAAGAATTAAGGGAAAGCTAGCTTTGAAATTCAATGTTCTCAGTAGCTACCGGGAGCAATTGGTCAACAAGGTGCGTGACTGGCAGCGTAAAATGGGAATGCTGTCCGAGGAGGGTGAGGTGCAGGAGGAGGAAGAGATGATGTGGTCTGCTACCCCTAGCAGCAGCATCAGCAGCAGTGCCACAAGCAGCACAACACAGCTGAGTGGAGCAGCTGCGTTTTGGGAAGAGGCACTTGGGAGTATAGTTGGACCATCTGACAGAGCTAGCAGCAGAAAGGAGAGTAGTGCTGCTGAAACGGTCAAACTTTACCTCTGTGAAGTTCCTTCTGCGTCTAATGTTGATCCTCTTAGCTACTGGGATGAAAAGAAGAGTGTGTGGCCTGCACTCTCATGGGTTGCGCAGCAGCTTCTATCATGTCCGCCAACCACTGTTCAAAGTGAGCGCGTGTTTTCTATGACTGGAAACATACTGAGTCCACAGCGCTCACGCATGGCACCTCATCTGATGGAGCAGATTGCCTTTCTTAAATTCAATCTGCCCAAATTGGGTTACCCAGCTCTTAGCTTGGAAAGTTAAATTTTTTCTCTCTAATGTTTAAGGTAGTTTCTCCCCCTGGTTGCACTTGCTGCGGTGTGGCAATGCCTGCTACCTCCGCTGGTGTAGCCAATTTACGCTAGGGCCTAGTGTCTGAGTTCTGTAAGTCCGCTCCCAAACGCCTAGGACTGACAGTCTTTGGATGCTTTGCCCTGGGGTGAAACAGGTGAGCGGGTCGTCAATTGCCCACTCATTCGCCTTTCCCAATGCTGCTGCTGGTGGTGGTGCCAGTGTCTCTCTTCAATGCCAGTTCGCTTCCTGGCTAGTGTCATGCCTCGAATGTCCCTGATGGTAAGGGTAGTTTCTCCCCCCTGGTTGCACTTGCTGCGGTGTGGCAACGCCTGCTACCTCCGCCGGTGTAGCTAGCTTACGCTAGGGCCTAGTGTCTGAGTTCTGTAGGTCTGCTCCCAAACGCCAAGGACTGACAGTGTTTGGATGCTTTGCCCTGGGGTGAAACAGGTGAGCGGGTCGTCAATTGCCCACTCATTCGCCTTTTCAATGCTGCTGCTGGTGGTGGTGCCAGCATCTCTTCTCTGCCAGTTCGCTTCCTGGCTAGTGTCATGCCTCAAATGTCCCTAATTGTAAGGGCAGCTTCTCCCCCCTGGCTGCCTATGTCTGCGGTGTGGCAACGCCTGCTACCTCCGCTGGAGTGGCCAGCTTACGTTAGGGCCTTGTGTCTGAGCTCTGGAAGTCTGCTGCCAAACATCTAAGACTGACAGTGTTTGGGTGCTTTGCCCTGGGGTGAAACAGGTGAGCGGGTCGCCAATTGCCCACTCATTTGCCTTTCCCATTTCCTTTTCCATTTCATTATTTTCCTTCTGATACACAACCAACCAAACATAACACACACAATAACACATATAACACATATAACACACAGTGACATCACACATAACACACATACACACACACTTACAATGCACAAAACACAAGGACCTTTTCCTTGTTATTTGCCCTGGCCTTCACTCACTAATAGCATTACATTAACACTAACTCACACTTCACCCTATAACATTTTTCCATCCACATACCTGCCAACAGACCCAACTTTTTCAGGGACTGTCCTGTCCCATCTAATTTAGCTAAACTAGGTATGCAAATACACATAGGTAGTTATAGCTCGGTAGGTAACGCTACTATAAACATTAAATAAATATAATAAAGTACTAAATAATAAATCTAACTTTAAAATACATTTAAATAAACCCCTAATTTTTTTTTAAAAACCCATTAAAATTAAATTATTATTTAGACATAATACATCTTTAACCAAACCAGTGCACTGCTACTAATCTTAAACATAACCGTACATTAACCCTAAGCTATTTTTTAGTTCTTGTCCAACATTTTTCCATCCGCATACCTGCCAACACACCCAAGATTTTGGTGGACAGTCCTGCTTTTTTCCAGTCCTGTCCAGTAAGTAAGTTGGGTTGTTGCAAAGTATGCCATTGTAAATAGGTAGCAAATGTTAGGCATGTAAAGTGGTCCAAAATCAATTTAAAATGTAAAATATTCCCTATTCTTTTATTAAACATCTATGGATGTGTGACTGTGTATGATAAAAAGGAGGCCAAGTTCCTTGGAGCATTTGTCTGGGTCATTTTGTGTACAGTACACCTCGGTATGTGTGTGCAACTCTATTGGTCGTTTCGGCAGGGGGCTCGCCTGCCATCAACGAATGAAGTGCATTCTGCAGTTCTGCAATTCACTCGTTGATGCCAGACCAGCCCCCTGCCGAAACGACCAATAGAGCTGCACACACGTACCTTCACGGCAGCTGCTGCTGCTGTGATGTGTTATTAACCCGGTATTAACCCCTGCTAGGCAACCAGGAGGGAAACGAAGATTAAACGAGCACGAAGAATGTCCGCGAATATTCGCCCGAAGAGAA
This sequence comes from Spea multiplicata, assembly GCA_009364415.1. Classification (NCBI taxonomy): domain Eukaryota; kingdom Metazoa; phylum Chordata; class Amphibia; order Anura; family Pelobatidae; genus Spea; species Spea multiplicata. The sequence goes on along the minus strand of VKOC01034099.1, from coordinate 1,596 downwards.
GACAGGAACGGGCGAATATTCGCGGAATACGAAGATTTTTTTTTCCCCGAAGACGAGCACGAAGACGAACACGAAGAGCCCCCTGGTGCCCAAGTCTACTCTATATGTACATAAGCACTTGCCCCAACACCTAAATTGCAGGTCTGTTCTTGATCCACTCCTCTTATATCTCTTCTATTTGTCTTTATCCCAGCTCTCCCTTTGCTCTTTATCTCCCCCATTTTTCTCTATCTCCCCCCATTCTCGTTATCTCTTCTCCTCTTCATTTTTATTTGTCCTTTTTATCTCTTCCCTTTCTGTTTATCTCTCTTTGATCTCTTTATTTTCCCACATCTCTCTTTATCTCTAATCATCTCTTTATCCCTCCAACTTCTTATTATTTCTCCCCTTTTTTTCCCCATCTCTCAATATCTCTCCCCCTCTTTATCTCAATCTCTCTCTTCCCCCTCTGTCCTCATACCTCTCTCCTTTCTCCTTATCTCCCCTATTATTCATAATTATATTCGTCATCCTCCATCTTTCCCTTGCCTCTCCCTCAGTAACTTACACACGCAGGGGTACACATTTTTACACGCACTCTCACATTCGCGCAGACTCCCACACTCAAGCTAACATTAAATTCTGATTACTTTATATCTATCTCAAACCCCCTTTGACCCCAGATGACCTAAGGTCCTGCCAGGGGGTGACTATATAAATGCTGGGCCTTCAATCTGCATTTGCCTTTGGTTGGCGGTACTTCTTGTATGCTCCATGATACAAGTTCTAGTGACCACATCTCAGTATCCTAATGCCCCAGATTAACAGTAACGGAACCAGCAAGTGCTAGTAATATCATCTCAGACCTGGCTAGTCACCCTATCATTTCCCTATCTTTGCACCTTGGTTCCATTCTCTCCTTTATCTGTAGCTGTAGTGAATTCTCCCAATGGTACTTTAAATTAGGAGGAAAATATTTACAAAATGCAGTGTTATTTGTCCCTAATTTCAGTTTAAGATGTATGACTGGTTGTGTAGAAGAAGCATCACAGAATTAATGTCTATTACACATATCTGTTTACAAGATCATTCTGTATTTGTATAAAAGAAACACGTTTTCCTGCAGCGAAGAAAGCCAAATTTGTTTGAAATTAAATTCTACCAAGCATGCAGACATTTATTTTAAATTATATATGTTTAGATCACAGCTAATTGTAATTGAACTAAACCTTTTAAGCCTGCTACATAATGTGATAGGAGTGATTAAGTAGACTATAACCTGAAATATAAAACCCTCTTCATAGAGAGACCCACTACAGGGTGCACTGTTGGGTTTACTAAATTAATTACACACACAAACAAGTAATTCTGCTCTTTACTGTCCACAATGTTACTTATATGTAACAGTAGGAATTAGCAAAATGTCATGGTTAAACTATAAAGTAGTCATAATGTCGGATCACTGAAGAGTTAGTCACTGATATTAAAAAAGGACAACTGTCACCAAGATCTTTTTAAGGTATTAAACATTTATTTAAAAAAAAAGAAAAAGTTTTTTGTGTCATAAGTATTTTACACATTGACTTTCCATTTGCAGAAATCTCTGTGGTGAGTTAA
>VKOC01034097.1:0-12070 GCA_009364415.1 Spea multiplicata | reverse complement strand
GACTTATACAACATTAAAGTAAAGCAAATGGCGGTCACTCCCTTCTTGCAGATCCTGGCTGTCTGCCGGAGATAATCCCCTCAGCAAATGATGGGATGATATACTGCTGGGGGTAGCCACAGAAGTCTTTACAAAGTCAGGGCCCATGGTCGGTAAGGAGGAGAAAGAAAAGTATACAAAACAAATTTTGTTTCTGAATGGGAAAAGCCCTCTGAATTTTGTGCACATTATCTCCTGCCTCGATTATTGTAGCTCTGTGTTAGCTGGTCTCCCTCATACCCATCTCTCCCCTCCGGAATCCACCGTCAATGCTTCCTTCAGACTTTACTAACACCTCTGCCCTCTGTCAGTCTTTTCACTGGCTGCCTATGCGCTTCAGGGTTCATTTTAAAATTGTGACTTTTTACTTTCAAAGCTCTTCATAGCGGTTCCCCCACTTACATCTCCTCATTCATTCAATGATCTCTGTCTACCATCTCCTCCAATTTTTTAGCTCTCAAGCACGCTTACAAGACTTCTCAAGTGCTGCCCCTATGCTCTGGAATGCCCTACCCCGGCCTATCCGTCTTTTACTCTGCCTTCAGACCTTTACAAAATCCCACAAGATCCACTTTTTTGAAGGATGGCTCCGAACTTTCGCCTTAACACCCTTTTCTCCAATTTTCCTTTAGCTCACTTATCCTAATCTCTTTCCCGCAATACTTATACTAGTGTGACTGGTCTATTTCTAACATTTTTAGAACTTTTAGAACTTAGCACTTTTACCTCTTGTATAATATTAACTCAATCTAGATTGTAAGCTTATTTGAGCAGGGCCCTCCTCACCTGTTGTTTCTGTATGTTATATACTAATTGTTGTCCTGTCTCCCCTTTGTACAGCACTGCATAATCTGATGGTGCTATATAAAACAATAAATAAATAATATTTAACAGGTACATTTGAAATATTTAGATAAATATTTCTTTATAATTTGAGGTTCAGAATGATACAATGATCTACAAGGGTGAGAGGACAATAAGTCAAAAAGTGCCTTTGGCACTTTTACAAGTTAGTACAGTGTATTGCCAAGGATCTCAGAAAGTTCAAGTAGATGTGAAATGTTTAGGCTTACTGTGCGTATTAGTGGATAAAGTGATTTATATAATGATTTAGTTTACATTTGGGAAGAGAACAAGAAAAGGTTTTCAAGTGTTGATGGAAGATTCTGGGAAAGTATTCTCTTAATCTGATACTTTACGTTGTTGAAAGCCAAATGACACATACTACTGGTAAACCAAGCAATCTTGTCATAAACTATTACACTATTCCACTTCAATGAATAAGCAACTTTCTGTCAAGGTGGAGTTCAACAAATATAGGTCTAGTACAAAATGAGAGCTACATAAGTTGGGAAGGGTTTATAACAAAAGCGGTGTATGTTCTTAGATAAACATCAGCAAGCTAAACCCTTATGTATATAGTACATAGCTGGCAAAGTGGACCTTCATGGCCAGCTACATACGTCATATGTAGCTGCACTTTCTGCACTTCCCAGCCGGATCAGTGGCTTTGAGTTGCTGGAAAAGCTGCCCAGTGTGGAGGCACATAGCAGGGTGGGAATGGTTAAATGAAAGGGTGCAGAAATTGTTGAAAATGTCCTGGCCTCCCCAAGGGAAATGCCTCTGTCACTCAAAAGGTGAAAGGATTAATCCCAATTTTTTGCTAGTACCACCTTAAAAATATTTTTTGTTTGCCTAAAACAATTTTGGTTTTTACATAATCGAATGGTTTCAGACAGCTATATCTTAGTGAAATGTATCTATACTATTTTTGTTACCCCATCCCAATCTTCCAAACACCACAACTCCTTATTATACTGTCTTGTGGTAAAGAATAGACTGGCTTAGTCTTGATCATCCAGATGGGCAAGCTAACTAATGAAAGTCTATAGAGGGAAGGAATTAATTGGATATGCAGGACTTCATGACTGCTTAGGGCTATAGCCAGAAATACAAACTCTCCCAACACCCCAGCCGTAGCCCAAACATGAATCCAGATTATGAGTAAGGGCACTGGCCACATCTTTATTCAACACAACCCACCTAGACAGCAATTACACCTTGATAAACTGTCTCCATAAGCAGATGCTTACCAAGGATGACAATGTGCTTCCCTCCTTCCATCTTAATGTTGGAGGTGTACTCCCACACTAGCATAGGGAGTTTAAAAACCAATGAAAGATTTTGTGGGCAAACATATAAGCAATAGTGATTTAAATCTCACCATCTCAATCGCTTAACTCCCTCAAAGACAATGCCACAAGAATATGCCTCTTGAGAGGGGGGAAGCTATGTGGATCCACAATGTAATAACACAGGCTATGATATAAATCCCTTGGAAGGTGACAATATGTTAAATTAGCAGTACCAAAATTAACAAAAAAGACCCAGTACATGATGATCTGACAGAAGCTACCAGACACTAGACATGTGCAAATGGGCCAAAAACTATTTGGACTAGTTTTTCAGTTTGTTTTTGGCCCATTAGTTTTGGCCACAAATTCTGGGGTATTTTTGATTTTGGATGACCTGCACCCACAATCTCTCTCTTTCTCACACTCTCTCAATGTTTCCCTACCTTCTCTGCTGACTACTTCTGCTTCCCTTCTCTTCTATATTCTATTTTCAATCGTTACTCCTTAATTTGCTATCTTCTTTCTTTGTCTGCATTTATGCATTTTTTTGTCTACATTATGCGGCGCCAACTTCTGTCAAAATGACGGCGCTGCAGTTATGTACTCGACGATTGTCCAATTGGGGAAGAGGATGTCACCCAAAATGCCAACTTAATGCAATATGGTGGCGCTTTCCGTGATGTACTCTGCATAATCCTCTAATTGGGGAAGAGATCGTCCCTGCAAGTGTGGCAGTGCTTGCAGTGACATCATCTCACTGATCCTCCATTTAGGGTAGAGGACGTCAGCACAAGCGCCCTCACATGAACTGAGTTTGTGCTTTCGGTGACATCCTCTCCCCGGTTGTAGGATCGTGGTGGACATCACTGCAGTGTCACCATTTTGGAGGAAGTTCCTGCCGGGTTATGTCCATGGAGATGCAGAGAATATAGCAGATTGAAGATAGAATAGAGAAGGGAAGGGATACAAGATGCGGAAGAAGATGCAGAAGCAGAAGTGGTTGGCAGTTAGAGAAGGTGGGGAAACATTTACAGAGCAGGAGAGAGTAAGAGTCAATGTGGAACAAAGTTAGAAAATGGATGTCAAGAACAGCACTTACCTTTGCAGCGGGTAGCCGTATATCCGCTGATCGACGCGTCGTCCAGCCGCATGGTCTGCTGCCGTCCCATTGAGTGCGGCGCACACGCGCGAATACCGGCACTCTTAAAGGGACTAAGTCCCGGAAGTTGAGCTAATTAGAGGGGCTTCTGGACTACTTAAATAACGGACACCTTTGCTAAGGTGCTCAGTTGTTGTTTGGAGTCTCAGAGAGCAACTCAGCGTCTGTTTCCTGGTATTCTGCCTGTTTAACCCCTTCCTGCCTGCTCCTGTTCCCATACCCGTCCATCCTGTCCCGTCCTACCTTGGCCCGTGCCTATCCGCCCCAGCTTCCCATCCGGACTGCCTTATCGGTTCTGACCTGGATTTGGACTTTGACCCCGGCTTCTGTTTTAACCCTTTATCTGCTGTGACGTACCCGGTATCTGCTATCATGCTCAGAGTCTGCGGTTTAACCCTACGTCTTCTGTGGTGCACCTGTTATCTGCTGTCCTGCTCAGAGTCTGCGAATTAACCCTACATCTGCTGTGGCGCACCTATTATCTGCTGTCCTGCTCAGAGTCTGCGGTTTAATCCAACGTCTGCTGTGGTGCACCTGTCCGGCTCAGTTGTATTGTTGCGCCTACCTGGTCCAGGAGAGGTGGAATACTATGCAGGGTGGCCGAACCATGTACTGTCTACTATACTTGTGATTGACTTCTGTTACTTCCAATTACTTACTAGAATGGAAGTTCTGCTGAGCATGTGAAAGAAACATGCATTCGGTAGAGGCAGGTTGGAATTAGTCTAATTTTCTAACACACACTAAATAGTGTCTGTACTGATTTGCATGCATGAAATGAACCGGAATTCATGCAAAACCGAATCTCCAATGCAATGGTAGGGCAGAGAGAGTAGCATAAATTATCATACCATAATTTATCAGGCCACTGCGTACAATGGTGATATACAGGTATGTAGATTAAAACATTTTAATAAAACTTTTATTCAGTGTTTAACTACATTACTATTTTACTACTCATATTTTTGTTCTTTTTTACTCCTCATTGCTATTGCATGTATTATATTCCACACTGAAATGTTGTAGCTGAATCTATTTGATGTAGCAATGTTTAAACAGCAACCGCTTCTGAGCTGAATTTTGTCTTGTAATATGAATTGCATTTGTCTCTCCCAATGTTAACCAATGTAAAAACTCTTGTTATCTACAGAATTTCACAGTGAAGTAAAAACTGATTAAGTCAGGTTCCCAAAGGAAAGATAACACTGCCTTAATGTAAGGAGATAAAAAAAGAAGTACAAAGGGATTCGTGAAAGGCTTCTCAGGATACAGTGAGATTGATGCTGTTTGCACTTTGGTATGTAGATATCAACAAAGAACAAAAAGTAGTATATATTCTTGTTTTCATTGTTCTTCTTGGCAGACGTCCTTGAATCCATGTTGATGACATTGGTGACACGAGTTAGAAGTGAATACATAATTAATTGATAATATACAACAATTGGAAGACCTTTGTTAATTTTACAATAATAGTAGTTATAAGAAAATCATTCAGAACAGTAGCACTTCTTGCCTAAGCTTTTTGAGTGTTTCGTTCCTTATTACTGTTGCAACAGAGTCAGTAAAATCATTTCAATTCACACACAATAACAAACTGGTACAAAAGGAGAGGAGGACCCTGCTCTTGTGTTCTTAAAGTCTAGTCAGTGGTTGACGGAGAAGTGAAACAGTAGGAGAGATTAACATGCTTTAACTGGAAAAAATAGGAAAATGAAAGCTAGTCTGAGTAGTACATGCATGTCAAGTATAGTAGTAAAAAAATGTGCAATTTCTTAAAAAAATTAATTTACCTTATCAATACAAAAATGTCATAATATTGTAGAATTATTCATATAATCATCTTACGCTTGCAACATTGACTTCTTCCAAATTTTTCCATTCTAATTAACCTAAGATAATATTTACATATTTATTCGTTTTCTTTAACGTATTAAATATTTTTGCTATGCTTATTTTTTTAACAATTCAATTCATCTTTTACATGTAGGAAAGTGAACTGCGTTTCTATTAACACTTATTAGTTGCTTAATGCTTAGCATGTATGTTTCGGACAACACTTATTCATTGCGAGCAAAATTGCGTTCGTTTTCAGACACCTGTTTCTTGACGTTCCATTTCAGATTAAATCCCGACGTTTTTTTTCCATGTCGAAATATTTCATGTGCTATATTCTCAATGGGGGAGGGCCCTGCTACCTTTCAACAAGATTTACTTAAGGCTTAGGAAGAGATCCAGATTTTGGACAAAAAATAGACTTTCTACAATCATCCGCTAGTGCCTGCCTGTCTTTTGGTTTGTTGGCACCTGTGGTAGTTGTGGTGGCACCAGTAGTTGTATACCATATTGCTTCACTATAGAGTTGCTTACAAGCAATCTTTGCCTTTGATCCCACCAAGATAACTCGGCATGACTCCTCTGTGATGCCTAAAATTGTGCCTTACTTTGGCAGGTGCCGGGGAGTTTACAACTAGGGCAAGGATATATATATATATATATATATATAAAGTAGGTGAGAAGTCGCTACAGAGTAGGTGAGAAGTCGCTACAGAGTCCGCACAAAGGGACTCAAAGGGAGTCAATGGCCTATCTAGCCTGGATAAGGGAGAGAGGGACGTGATGAAATGTTTAATTTGATGGTGGAAAACTGTATGTTGGAAGGTGGGAGCAACACCTCGTAGCACCTGGGCAAGAGGGGTAAAGGCACCTCTACAGAAAAAGTTGGAAACTCGGACAGCGTCTTCTCCCTGTGTCAAAAAGTGGCGAAGGGCTTTTTCGCCATCGGGCAAGGGGAATTCTGGATTGTGCGAAATTGGAACCATAGGACCAGGAGGGCCAATAAGTCGGTGGTTAGTTTGGGAAGACAAAATCCTTAAATATTTCTTAACTAATTTTCCTGGTTTCTTCCCCCCCGATACAAGTCACCGCCTCTTACCTATTTTAAGTCTTCCGTAGTATAGCAGGGATTAAACGTGAATCCGTAGGATCGCACCAGGATTTAAAGCTTGGGAAGAGCGACTCTATTGGTTGCCGGCAGGGGGCTCGTCTGGCATCAACCAAGCAACTTGACTGGGAGGAACAGGTATTTTAGTGCCCCTGGCAAAAGGCTGAACAGGGTACACCTCAGAGCACCTTGGCCTGGGGAGAGCAATAGCTTTGGCTCCAGGATTTAAAGGTCCGTAAGAGCGACTCTATTGGTCCCCTGGCATCAACCAAAGAAGAGCAGCTGCTGGAGACCAATAGAGTCGCTCTTGAGGATCTTTAAATCCTGGAGCGATCCCACAGATTCCCATATTAACCCCTACTAGACTACAGAAGACTTAGGCTAGAAATTTGGCAGAAAACAAAGAGAAAAACAAATATGAAGTACATACACAAATATTTGCCCGAAACAATGCAAAGATTACCCCCCAAAGACGGACACGAAGACGAATGCAAAGACTTAGCTGGAGCCCAAGTCTACTTATTATCAACTGACTTCATTTCTCTGCACAATCTCTCTGCTTGATTCCCTTCAATCTTGTTTCCTTTCCACAGCGAGACTGCACTAGCTAATTTCCAACACTAAAACAAAAGGCCATTTCTTACTACTGATACTCTTGGACCTCTCTGCAGCTTATGACCATCCCCTCCTTCTACAAACCCTTTATACTCATGGCATCTGTTAAACGGCTTTTTCCTGGTTTAAATACTACCACTCTGGCTGTGCTTTTAGTGGCTCCTTTACTTCAACTTGCTCCTCTCCTCTACCACTATATGTGAGTTCTTCTCTATCTACAGCTCTACAACTCATATCTTCCTGTCAGGCTCCTGGCCCAACTCCTACCGTCCAGGGAAATCCTCCGTCTACCCCTCACCCTGCACCGTCTGCTCCGTTGCGGACCCAAGCCTGGAGTTAAACGCACCTCCTGAATATCGAGTGCGCGTCCGGCTACCAGTAGGGGGGCGTGTCTGGTGGACAGTGGCGTGGCGCTATTGGTCAACGCCGGGACCAATGTTTGTGTACTCCTACCAGTTGTTCCTTAAAACTACATTCCCTTTTGTATCCCTATTTACCATTTAACCTCCTGGCTTCTGACCTTGGCTTTGTGTTACTCTTTTACCCTGACCTCGGCTACCACCTGGACTCTGCTTCAACTCTTGTTTCCACCTTTACCCTGCTTTACTCCTTGCTTGTTGGTTTTTGCTCTGTTAACAGGTCACACCATTACCTGATTAGCTTCTTATTAGACAGCCCCCTTCCTGCTATGCTCTGGTTATTTAACAGAGGTTCAGTACCTTTCTGCATATGCGTGGTTTCTGACCTACAAATATGTTCCCATATTGTATCTAACACATCCGTTGGGTTATACTTCCTGGACACTCCCTCCCCATCAGGTATATGAAGGCAGTTCACATACACACCTGTGCTGGAGCAATTGAGGTTGCTTGTTAGTATCACCGTGGATGCTGGAAAAATCCTGCAGAGAATCCCTCACCTAGTGAACAATATGCTACTAACTAGAACCCTACATTGTGGTAGGAGTGTGTTTTACTTACCTGCTCCTCTGTTGTTACAGCTGCCTGATGCCTTTTCCAAGCAGCTTCTTTGGTGTCTCACGTTGGTCTCCAACAATCCTGCTGAGCCGCTGTCCTGCTGCCCTAAAATTAATTCCTCTTCACAGGGACTGCACCTAAGAAGGAAGCAAGAACTATTATTTTTATTTAACTCTGTTTATTTAGAAAACAGTTCATGCAGATTTCCAAGTACAGCACAAGTGTACAGCAAATAAGCAGGCAATCATTAATAGTCAGGCGTGACTACAGAGGACAGGCATCATACGTCGTTTCAACTGCAGTTACATAGGACAGTGGGAGAATGTGTTGTACAGAGTTAGTCTGTGAAGCGCGGTACGACAATTGTTGTACAAATAGACATAAGGTGGTACCATTATAACAGTCCAGAAGATTACCGTGTTGTGAAGTGTACAGAAGAAACGATGAAGTCCACATGAAAACATAATCACATAAAGAATAAGAACCGCAAAATCAAAAGCAAGAACTATTATTAACTCCTTATCCAGACTGAATCTGTTATCCAAGTTCTCACCGAATTGCCTGCACTTCAGGTGATCCTGTTCCTGTTATACTGTTGGGCTGGTTTCCTGCTATTCTAAAATGCATTCTTCCTCAAAAGGACTGCATCTAAGAGTAAAGTGAGAATTATTACTTATTCCTTTATTCAGACTGTATCTTTAACCATCATAAACCATATTGCCCATACTTTGAGATTGCTGATCCTCCACTGCTGCAGTTTGTGCCACACTTCAACTGTGGACCAAAACAGTATTATTGCAGGACTTCATTCTGAACTGTTATCACTGCATATTACCTACACCCTCAGGACCTTGTATGAATCTTTATGGTGTTACCAAGGGCAGCAGTGTCACTACAAGACTGTGTATGAACTTTAATTTTGTCACCTGAAGCATCTTGTTGACATATTTACCCCATCATTAAAAAACGGGTCCGCATATAGAGTTCCACAAGACTTTCTTTTACAAGTTATGCATGACCCTGGCTTGGCTGACTTCCCTCTTTGGTTCCTGATCCTGATTTTGTTCCTGACTACTCCGACCTCTGGCTTCCTGACCCTGGCTCATCTGACTAACCTCTTTGGCATCTGACTTCTGGCTTGATCTATGACTATGCACCTGAACTGTATCAATTTATTAGTTTTTGATTTTTTTGTAACTGAAGGTGTGATGAAAGTGCACTTCTCGTAAACTTCTGTTTTATGGTTCCATACAACTCTGCTCCTTCATCCCTCACATGCAGTCCCTCACCAAATCCTGCTGCCTTCACCTGAAAAACATGTCAGGAAATTTTGACCCTTTTCTCAACAAACTACCAAAATACTAATCCACTCCCTTGTGATATCTCACTTGGATTATTGCAATTTCCTACTAACTGGTCTCTTCCTCTCCCGATTTTCACTGCTTTAATCTATCCTCAACACTGCAGCTAGAATCATATTTCTCTGTTGCTGTTCCTCAGTCGGTCCACTGTGTTCAATATGTTGAAGTCATTGGTTACATTTTTTAGTGCGCAGAATTAGAATTTAATAAAGTAAACTTATCAAGATACTTATTTGTGCACAGTACATTATCTGGTTTATTTCACACTCAATAGCTATGCACAGAAATATAGTTATATAACCAACAGCATAGCTGTTAGCATAATACCATGCATTTTTCATTGTCTTGGTGTTGTTTGTATGGTTATTTTGATGAAAGCAGTTTGAGGTCTCTGCTGTTTAATCCTCTATCATGAAATGCATTAGTTTATTGCGTTATATAAAAGCAAACACAAAATAATTAAATGTTTACTACAAAGACATACCGTAATCTAAAAAGGATAAATTCTAAAAACACCCAGATTGAACTAAATTGTGTTCTAAATAGATGCTATGTAATAGGTTATCCTTTTAATTATGTAATTGCATGTTGAATTTCACCTGATGTTTCATTTGCTGAATATATCCCTGAATATTATGTTTTTGCAAGTATCCATCCAGTTGCAGTTTAAACGTCTGTGCAGACTCCGATAAAACTGCCTCTGCAGGCAGATAATTTCACATCCTTATTGTCCTTACTGTAAAAAACCCTTTCCTCTGCATTAGACTAAATCTCCTTTCTTCCAGTCTGAACGCGTGACCACGTATCCTATGCATAGTCCTGTTTACGAATAGGTTTTCAGACAATGGTTTGTATTGGCCCCGAATATATTTATATAATGCTCTTATCCCCTCTGAGGCGCTGTTTTTCTAAACTAAACAGATTTAAATTGGTTAGCCTTTCTTCATAACTAAAGTGTTCCATTCATTTTATTAATTTTGTAGCCCACTTCTGCACCTTTTCTGGTGCTATGATATCCTCCTTTGGAAATTGTGCCAAAAATTGCACAGCATATTTAAGGTGTAGTCTTACCATTGATTTATAAAAAACACCACAAATTGATGCCCTTTTTTATACATGACAATACCTTACTGGCCTTAGCAACTGCTGACTGACATTGCACATTGTTGCTTAGTTTGTTGTCTATAACAATTCACAAATCCTTATCATTTGTTGTTATCCCTAATTCACTACCATTTAGGGTGTAAGTTGCTTGTGCATTCCTTACAATGAAGTGCATAACTTTGCATTTATCTACATTATATTTCATCTGCCAATTGTGTGCAAAATCAGCCCAATGCTCTGAAAAACCAAAACCCTCCTTCCTACACCATGACTTTAGCCACACATTAACCTCCCTAGTCTTCCGCTCTCTTTCTACTGTTGTGCGCGGCCCAGGTAATATTTCTGAGAATACTACCTTGGAGGTCCTTTTCATCAGTTTACTTCCTATTTCCCTGATATCATTCTTTAGGACCTTCCATTTTCAACTAACTTTGTCATTGGTGCCAATATGGACCATTACAACCGGGTCTTCCCCAGTCCCTCCCAATAATCCATCCAGTCAGCAACATGCACCCAGGAAACAGCAAACCAGTTGAGCCGGACAGAGCGTAAGATTACCCTATCTACTCTCTTAATTATAGAGCCCCCTACCACCACACTCTCAACCCCATCCGTACTAGAGGGGCTGTTCCCTCAGCTGTAAAAAGGAACAGCTTCCTCCAGTACAGCTACTCCTGAGCTGATGCACCCAATATCATCACTCAAGCGGGCACAAGGTCCGGGCTAGCGAAACCTTTTCTTTTCCCTTCCACTCTGTTACCACGTGTAACTGTCACCCAACTATGTACCTGCCCCCACTACACTCTGCTAAGTGAGCAGTAGACTCATTTCAAGATTGTCAATCTGTCTCAAAGTTGCAATTTTGAATCTGTCCAGGTATGGACCCTGGATGGATTCAACCAGGCACGCATACATGGAGCAAGAGTCAGGCCATCAATTGCTAACTCCCATAACCACACAAGTATTGGAAAAAATTAATGAATTAATAACGAGAAATTTTAAAAATAAACAGTAACAAAAACACCTGTTAAAAATAAACAGTTAAAAGTACAAAAACTAAAAGTTAAACAAAAACAAACAGTCTATATATATATACAGTATATACAGTACCATGTCTAATCCCCTTTTCAACTTCTGTTTTCTTTTTTAACTCCTACTTAAAATATCCCACTTCAAAAGAGACAATCTCTATGTAGCAACTCAACTGGGCCAGCTCTGTGAGATAGTTGTGGCTTTATATAGATAAACTCACACAGGTGAAAATAGGGAACCACTCCCCTCAATGAACCGAGCTACAGCACACGGAAAAACCCCCCAAAACAAAACCAATAGAGGTTTGTAACCCTTTCTAGTTCTGCAGATTACTGATTAATGATAAATGCAACCTAACAGGGTCGTACCTAGAGTATTTGCCACCTGGGGCACCCCCCCACACACACACTTTAAAACTGCATAGCTTCTATCATTATATACTGGAACAGACATTGAAGGTGGTACAGCATAACACCTATCACTATATACCGAGGCAGACATTGACAGGGGTACAGCATTACACCTATCATTAATACTGAGGCAGACATTGACGAGGGTACAGCATAGCACCTATCACTATATACTGAGGCAGTCATTGACAGGGGTACAGCGTAATACCTATCACTATGCACTGAGCCAGACATTGATGTGGTATAGGCCTACCACTTCAGTGTGTGGCTTAGTAGGGATGCACCAAAATGAAAATT
>VKOC01034091.1:0-14800 GCA_009364415.1 Spea multiplicata | reverse complement strand
GTGCGGTCGCACAGGTCGCACACCCCAAAGGCCGGCCCTGGCTCCATACTCCTTGGAGCACGGGGCAGCCGGTCGAGGTCTGTGCGGTGCACGTAGACAAAGCTCTGCTGCTGGCCGGCACTTTCGCTGGAGCTTCTATGACTGAGCACCCGATGGTTACGTGACGCCAGTGCTCCAGTGCTGTCTGTAGCGGAGGTTGCCACCAGCTGCCAGAGAGAAGGATCCAGGTCCCCTGCAGGGGGATCTGGATCTTAGTGTTATTATGTGACCTCTGTTTGAGGTCGGATTATAAGACGAGTGGTATTTTTCTGAGAATTTGCTCTGAAAAAACCCTCATCTTATATTCTATAAAATCCATTCAACTAATCGATAATGAAATTCGTTGGTAACGATTTTCATTATCGAGGGCTGCAATAATGATATTATTTTATCGTTATTACAGCCCTAGAGTGTGCTCAAGAAAACAGTCGCAATGGAAAGCAGTGAAATCTTCTCGCGTATTGACCCGTGAGAGAGAAAGGCTTGTTGCAGATACAATATTAATATGTGTTTCATTCTTTGTTTGACTATATATAGATAAAATGTAACATATCACATAATTACCAGTGGAAAGAAGCTGCAATTTTGTTAAATGCATGCATTTTTTCCTCGATGTCTTTTTGTTACGATGATAAGACGTACAGTTATTTTCTTTGCTTATGTAGATGAAACTACTTTTGAAAATTTAACCATAATCGTTTTCTTAAATCCAACTGAAGGCCTTTGCGTCTACATACAATGCAATGCGTAAGGTTTCGTCTGAAACATCTCCGAGGCCAAGTAACATGTAAAATCACAATAAAGCAGCTCCGACGCATGCAAATTCTAAAGATATGCACCATTTTCTTCCAATTTCGGCATTAACCTTCAGCAAATAGATCCCCTTTTCTAAAGAGGATTGTAATATCAGATCAATAATCTGCTGTAGATGTAATGCATTTTAAATTAACAAATACGTATTGACTGATAATAAATTAATGAGAAGAGCAAGTTTAAGATCACAGCACAGGGTTAGGGCTACAAAAAAAGCATGTTGCGGAAATGCAACACAATTGCCCAATCCCTTCATTTTTGAGTGTTTTAACTTTAAAGACACAGCACGATGATAGGAGACAACTCATAACTTTCAGCCACTTTTATTATTTTTAAACGTTTAATTTAATCCTTGTTTCATGTGTAAGGGGTCCACACTTCCTTCTCTGTAAACGCTGCTCATATGCTGTTATTTGAGACATACAAATCATCTACTCTAATAAAGACGTTTCAACACCCTGAAAATAAATGAAAGTGAAGTTCACTTAGTAGAGAACTGTCTACCCAACCATGTAAAGAATTTCATGCCGGCTGGTGGCTATATGATAAACATTGGAAAATGAGAATTGGCGCGACTCCTGTAAGTTCTCACTGCTTTGGTTTAGAAGCTATAACCATTACTATGCTTCTGTAGCCTACAACATGAAAAGAAGGGTGCTCATGCGAGTCCCTGTGGGGTTTAGCTCCCATTTACACCCCTGGCACTGAAAAGGGCAAACAACTGGGTCATGAAACTTTTCTTTTGGTTTAATGATTTGATTTTTTTTATCTTTATTTTACAGTTGGCATTTAATCTCTCAATGCACGTGACAACCTGCATGGAGATAAATAAGAAGAAACTTTTGACCCCCACACTCTGAAATAATCATCTAATCAGCATACATTATTAATAATGTTACAAAAAGAAGCCATCATCTCAAGTAGGGAGAAAATGTTTTCTGGGCCTCATCCAAGATGAAAGGCTTCTTCCATATGATTTGTAAATTTCTCTGTGAGCCGTGATAGGAAATAGCCAATTACAGTAACCTGATTTACAATGCCCACAACAGATAGTTTAATGTTTAGATGTGATTGATAACTGCATTGATAAACTGTGGTAAATGAGTCTGCGGTTCCCGCATTACTTTAAAGCTGTGTCTGATTCCGGTCGGACAGAATGAGTGGACACTTTGCTGACCTTTACTTCCGGAAAAAAGTGGATCGTGTCCAGTTCAGCTGTTTTATGTAGGAGGACTTGTTTAAAGACTCAGCAGTCTTTAGACTAACCTTGTCGCTTTTTCTACTTAAACCTATAAACATATAAAGATTAAGTGCCTGATGATGAAATTATGAACCTGAATGCAGGTGGCCCAGGAGAAGTGAAGAAGTGGCCAGTCTTGAAAACGGTGCCAGGCTGCCCTGGTCCAATTTTTTGGAACTGTTGGCAGTTGCAATTTGCAAAAAAAAGAAAAAAGATATAGTATGTTTGCATGGAACACCTTGGAAGAAAGAAGTTACGTAGAATGTGCTTATGATAAAAACTAAAAACATGGAGCTTATGAGCTTAATTTAATAATTTGAAGCATTCCAAAGAAAAATACCCATATATCTCATTTGTATATGTGCATTCCAAGCCCATTAACGCACCACAGCAATATTACCCAGGGCTGAGCCATCTTTAATGTTGGGCAATAGGGGCAGCTGCCCTAGGTCCAGCCTTGCGTTTAGGAGCCTAAGACATTCATCATTTGGGTTCTCTCTACCGCTGCCATAGTCTGGTGGTAGCTGTACAGATCTCCTTCCCCTGAGTCCTCTGCACCTTGTGCTGTTGGAGAAGATACAATATTGTATTGCAGCACAAAGACTGTAAAGGAAGGGTTAGTGGAGAGGTGATTAGGCTTGGTCTGGGGCCCATGGTGGCAGCTTGCCCTAAGTCCCATTATGTTTAAAGACAGGCCTGATATCAACTTCCAGTTATAACCAAAAAATATTATTTATTTTTTTTAAAAAAGGGTATTGAACAAGCGTAGCCTCTGTAATGTCCCTGACAACAAAGCCACTGCATTGACAAATGTACCTTGCCTTCCTTCAAGAAATATGCTTGTGGTGAGCGTAATATAGACTGTATGATGTGTGCTCTTCATACTCCAAGGAGGGGTGGGATTAATAACAAACCATTCACCGCTTGCTTTTCAGTTTTTACACTGTAAAACTCCACTTTAAACTTAAATGCTTTATGTAAAGCACACATTTCAGACACAATATATGTGTATACATGTACACTGCTAATGTCATAAAATTAAAGGTACACAAAAACATATCTGTGATGGAATCTGTTTAGCTGTGCGATGATGTCACTACACCTTGTTCACACAGACATTTCAAAGCCTAGCCATTTAAAATCACTGTTTTGGATATTATTTTTTTGAGTTGGTCCTTTTCCATGTAAAATGTCAGTTCTTTTTTTATCCAGAACCCTTTCCTTTTTTTTTTGTGCTGATTTTAGTCACTGGAGCTTGACGTCTCTGAGCTGTGTGACTTTGTATCAATATTTCCGCTTCATTTGTGACTACGGTATTGCCTTTTAGAAGGGCAAGTGAAATACGTTGGAAGCTGCAACCCCCTTTTCCTTTTTGGTATGTAACATACAACTCTGAGTCATTCTTTTTAATTTTTTGGGGTGTTTTATATAACACCAACATATTCTGCAGCTCTGTAGAATATAAATGATATACAGCATAGCAATTTGACTTAAAGAAACAAGAAGTAAGAAGGGGCCTCTCTAGAAGATCAGAACAGTAAGTAACGGATTCCGACCATTAGTCTTCTGGGAATATTTGTGTATGTTTCACCAATATTGTGATTAGTATATTTTATATCATGCAAATCACTACATGCATTCATAAAGGGACACTCCAGCAACCTTTTGTACTGTAATGCATTTGCCCCTTTCCTTATCCCCAGCGAAATGTTCTCACCTCCAGTCAGATCTAGCTCTGGCTCTGCTGAACACTGTGTGGAGGGGTCTTTTTAGACCCCAAGTGATTTCAATTGGAGCACTTTCCTGCCACTGATTGGCTGCTTAAGCTGTGACAGGATATATTACCATTGATTTCCTTGAAAATACTTTATTGTCACTGATTGACAGCTTAAACAATGGCAAGACATTTCGAATCCCAGAGGAATAACAATTTTTGTGTCAGTGTAAGTTTTTTCTTTCTGTTTTGGAAGAATGCGTATTCAAATACTCAGGGTTACTGTTACTCAGAGTACTTTAGGTAAATAACGTTTTTATTGACACATATGGGGTACAATACTCAGAGTACTTTAATAGGCATTATTCTATAGTAGGGGTGTCAGGGACATTAAACTGTCCCTTTAAATCTAGTCAACATTATTACAATCCAGCCATTTGTCTTTTAAACAACGTACTCAACCACACTTTTCCTGATCTAGGATTATTCTCCTTACGTTACCAGGAAACAGTTAATATGTTCGAAAGTTGCTTCATTTACCGCAGACTGAATGATCCTCTAAAAAGTGCTTTTATAGGAGAGAGGTGGACAAAAAAAAAAAGAAAAGCAAGTTTTTCTCCAGAGAGACAAGTCCATTAGAATCATAATTGTTATTATACTTAGGACTGCTTTGTGTAGTTGTCGAAGGAGCATATCTGAGGGATCAATACAAAACATATCTAGAAGGAAAGATGTTAACTGTAAATCTGCAATGTTCGATTTCTTTTAAGGGAGGGTAGACACCATGCCTGAAGCTAATGTAGAAACCACTCCTGGTAATCCTCATTCCTTATATAACAATTTGTCTGTATGCTAAAACACACACACACACACACTTCATCTTTCTATTCCAAGCATACATTAGAAGACAACATACACAATCACCACTATACTGCAAGAGCAATTCCAAAATACATACCTCCCAAGCATCCTGTGTTAAGCGGCACAGTAACCAGTATTGGCCACTGTCGAACTTTTGCAAGCAATGTTGATCATGGGCACATTAAGTTGATCCGAGGATCTCCCCCAACTGGCCCACAGGGTTATGAAACCTATCAAGGCCTATGATTTTGTAACACAGTTCAAGTGGATTATTAGTCAAGTGGACTACATAGCGAGTTGCAGGTTATTGTGAGATCAAGAATTCCATCTCACTGTAGCTTTCAATTTAACAGAAAAAAATTAAAAAGAATACGGTCAATAAGGAAAAGGCGGTCCGGTGCATAATAATAATTATAAACACGAGAGTTGTGCAATAGAATCAAAAAATGTATTGAAATGATTTAAAATTGTTTACGTTTTTTAAATGTAAACACAACTCTTAATGTCCAAAGGGAAAGCCTGTAGCCATCAATATTTTTCACTGTGAGAACCTTTATAGCCTCTTAAAAATGGAAGGATCAACACAGAAGACAGAAATAGATGCGAGGAGATGAGTAAATTGAGTCCTCCTTGAATGTGCAGTAAATTTTCTTGGGTGGGTTCCTACCATTTTCATATACATTTCTGTCACGAACTCAGTGCATCTGTGTTTAGTTAGATTTTGGCACCCTCATCATTATCAGTATTGGTTGAAGCAACATTATTGTTTCCATGTAACCTGGGTGACACATCTTTAATACCGAGAAGATGCGCCTGCCAAGATTGCAATTTCCGTATTATAACTAGCTTTGCAAGCTTTAATAATCTAATTTAATGATGGAAAAATCAATTTCTGAATTGAAAGCCACTAGTTTCCTCAAATAATGTCAATGGGCTGAAACAGGGGTTTGTATTATATTAGGGATTATATATTAAGGCCCACTTGTAGGCCAAAGGAGTAGAACCAATGTGGGACAATCACCGTATCAACTAATAGAATAGTCCTTCACTTTGCGCCAGACTCTTCCATTATCCACCTTCTGTCAAGGGGCAACTTTATTCTTTGCTTAACAGTTTTGCGATTGGCTAAATTTTAAGGATGGAAGGTGCCAAGTAAGTTTGCCAAGGAGGCTGTGCCGGCTGGGCACAGACCTTCATAGTTTGTATGGGCTGGTTATAAGGGAGATCTCCCCAACTGGCCCAGCATCGGTGATTCTGATCATGCTATGTTGTTAACAGTATTGCTATATTGCTCATTTTATAATGGTGGCATTGATTGCATAGACACTACAATGCTTTTATTTATTTATGTTAAACCCACAGACGCTACAAAACATTTACCATACCAAATAAAGGCCAGTGGATTTATAACAAAGGTTCATATAGAAAAGCGCAGCTTAGTAAAATTAGCTACATGGCTGTGGAACATCATATTTAATCCATTTGGCGGCATTTCTAAAGATATAGCTCACATCTTTCAGCACAGGCAATATATTGCATCTGAAGAGGAGCCCTTATGATGCAGGACCTCTTGAAAATAACATTTCCTTATAGTGTGCCATTGTTCATTAAATAAATTGATACCCGAATCATGCTTGCTTTCACAAGAAACAAGTTAGATCCATACTAGGCTCATACTCATGAGCATGGCTTATATCAGCATATACCTCTGGTGCGTCTCATCGCATTAACTGCTTAGTAACAATCAAGGAGCCATATTAACATTACAAATGCTGAGGAGCTGTTTATTAAATAAAGGTCCTATTGGGCAGGTGAGTGGGAAGTAAAAGTGGATGAAACAGGAATTATGGAGGAGCTTGCACTTCTTTAGCTAATAAATCCCTAATATAGCAGATCAATTGGATGCTGTTCACTCTTTTTTGATAATTCCAAGCTGTTCTCATGAAAATATACTGAGCTGGAACCCCACACCTTTCCTCGGGACCTTATTTAGGTGACTTCTTCCTAAACCTCAATACAATGCTTCCCAATTTTTTTTCCTGCCATAATTAGGCACCTGCTAATATGTTACTTTCAACTATATTGACTCCTCTTTAGAGGACTTATCTCCATGTATTTACTGACTCCTATACCCACTTCCCCCAAGATGGGATTCTCCTATTTTAATGTCCTCACTGACCATATGGCACTTCTATTTACAAGTTCATTTCCATGTTCCTCTGGAATTAGGGAGGCCTTGTAGGACCTTCTCTGTGTAATGATACTCTGCTGTAACCCAATTCTGTTTTCAAAATACTATATATATATATATATACAGCGAAGGAAATATTATTTGATCCCCTGCTGATTTTGTATGTTAGACCACTGACATAGACATGATCAGTCTATAATTTTAATTTTAATAGTGAAAGACAGAATAACAACAAAAAAATCCAGAATAACGCATTTCAAATAAGTTATAAATTGATTTGCATTTTAAGTATTTGATCCCCTATCAATCAGCAAGATGTCTGGCTCTCAGTTGTCTTTTATACAGGTAATGAGCTGAGATTAGGAGCACTCTCTTAAAGGGAGCTTGTTACCTGTATAAAAGACACCTGCCCACAGAAGCAATCAATCAGATTCCAAACTCTCCACCATGACCAAGACCAAAGAAGATCTTGTTAATGATCTCATTCCAGCTGGAACCATAGTCACCAAGAAAACAATTGGTAGCACACTACACCGTGAAGGACTGAAATACTGCAGTGCCAGCAAGGTCCCCCTGCTCAAGAAAACACATGTACATGCCCGTCTGAAATTTGCCAATGAACATCTGAATGATTCAGAGGAGAACTGGGTGAAAGTGTTGTGATCGGATGAGACCAAAATTGAGATGTTTGGAGGAGGAATGCTGCCTATGACCCTAACAACACCATTCCCACCGTCAAACATGGAGGAGAAAACATTATGCTTTGGGGATGGTTTTCTGCTAAGGGGACAGGACAACTTCACCGCATCAAAGGGACGATGGATGAGAACCTCCTTCAGTCAGGCAGGGCATTGAAAATGGGTTGTGGATGGGTATTCCAGCATGACAATGACCCTAAACACACGGCCAAGGCAACAAAGGAGTGGCTCGAGAAGAGGCACATTAAGGTCCTGGAGTGGCCTAGCCAGTCTCTAGACCTTGATCCCATAGAATATCTGTGGGGGGAGCAGAAGGTTCAAGCCGCCAAACGTCAGCCTCGAAACCTTAATGACTTGGAGAGGATCTGAGGAGTGGGACAAAATCCATTCTGAGATGTATGCAAACCTTGTGGCCAACTACTGAAACATCTGACTTCTGAAAGGGGTCAAATACTTATTTCACTGAGTAAAATGCAAATCAATTTATAATTTATTTGAAATGCGTTTTTGTTGTCCTGTCTCTCACTGTCTCACTGTCTCTGTCTCTCACTGTTCAAATAAACCTACCAGTAAAATTATAGACTGATCATGTCTTTGTCAGTGGGCAAACGTACAAAATCAGGATGGGATCAAATAATATTTTCTTTCATTGTATGTGTATATTTATGTATATATGTGTATATATATATATAT
The DNA here is from genome assembly GCA_009364415.1 of Spea multiplicata. Classification (NCBI taxonomy): domain Eukaryota; kingdom Metazoa; phylum Chordata; class Amphibia; order Anura; family Pelobatidae; genus Spea; species Spea multiplicata. Next base: position 6,551 of record VKOC01034091.1, on the reverse strand, counting down.
ATATATTGGAAATTAATAAAGATGAACCAAAACCAACCCGCATGCCTACATTAATCAATACAGATAAAAAATAAAAGGGACTAACCCTTTATGGGATTTGATTACATTTAAGGGCAGTAATTTGGAATATGTATTGATAAATAAGGCAAATTGCTATACTGAAAGCAGCGATGCACAAAATTGTCCCATAAATACATTCATTTCAGTTTTTTGCAAAAATAACTTTGTGATCCAAGTCGTTTCTTTTTATTATCTCAGTGCCAATAACGCGTGTACTCAAAAACATGGCCTAACCTATAGTGGCCCAAAACATAAAATGTTGATATGGTGTGTTAGTATTATATATAATATTTCATCAATGTAAGGTCATTTGTATGCCATACATTATAATAAATACAAAAATATATCTTGTGCTACATACACATTCTTCACAGGAAAAGCATCTATAAAAAACACAAAGAAAGATTTCATCTCAAAGCTTCCATTATGCATTTACAGGGTTGACTTGGCCCTTCTTACAGAATAAGCTCACTGGGAATGGACCATATTGCAGAGTATGTGAGATGAAATATTTATGTTGTAAATGATCTAATGCTTTGATATGGTTTACGTTTGAGTTTCTAGGATTTCTAGTAAACGAGAGAAAAAAAAGCTAGATGAAAACATCTAATGGGAAGGCTTCCTACCGTCTATTGTTTTGTGGAATTGATTGCAGGATACAGTTGTTTAGCACCAATGAGTTGGAGTGTGTATAAATCAAGTTATTTCATTTACCCTTTTTCTTTATCAATTAAGATAAGGATGAAAAACAGAGGAATTCTGCATGTACTAATTCATGTTCAATACTGTACATTGATCAGGTTAGAAAAGCCAGAAGAGACTAAATCCCAGGCAGAAGAAGAAAATAAATTATAATACAGATTAAAAGCTCTTGTGTAAACTATGCCACTTGGGTGTTAGGTGTCTACGTCTCCCAGCCCTTTTCTGTATCCCCAAACATTTTTCCTTGCAATCGGACTCAATGCTACCGTAGCCATCTTCATACAGAGCTCTTTCCTCTTTATTATTAAAGGGACAATGCAGACATAAAATGCACTTTGATGCACACAATAGCTGCCCCCCTTTAAATGATCATTGTGTCCCTTTGCATCCCCCCATGCATTTGCATTTTCCGTTGTCCCCCAGTTTGCGTTGTCCCCCAGTTCGCTTCTCTTAAAGTACTTTTTTCCCAACAGTTATTAATGAATGTATTATAAGACACTCACAAACTACTTGAATATGCATTCTTCATTTGTGGAGCTGTATGGAACACTAGAATGTACCCTTTAAGCGAGCTCAACATCTTTGCCCTTTTGTGATGGCTCCATTTTGAAAATATGGTAACAACAAATTATCACCAAATGGAAGAAAAATATAAAGATCATAGTATATATATATAGTATAAGCAGTCCAAAGGGACCTGTGGGACTGTAGAGACCCACACATCAGTGACAATACGTACAATGTAAGTACATCTTTATTAAAATTCCACATAAGGGGGTAGGCCAAACCAACTCACACAACAAAAAATAGCGTACCTTAGTAGATATAATTAATTTTATTTCTACTAACAGTCATTAAAATTATTCCTTTCCATTCTGTAAATGTGTAGATTATATTTTTGTTGCTAGAAGCCAGAGACGGGCTTTCTAAGGCATTATTTATTTTTAAACATTTTTTTTTTTAAACTTTCAGATTAGGACTTTCTATTCAGTTTCTACGCTGTGCTTAACCTAATAATGATTCTATGTTACAAACCACAATCATATCTTTCAGCATAGTTAATCAGAATAGACTTAATACTGTCACTACTTATTAACCTCTGTTGAAAAGCAAGAAGTTTTATTTTTTTTCTTCCACTCTCCCTCATTCTGTTATTGCTGGTCTTGGCAGGCTCCCCAATGTGAAAAAAAAACAAATTTGCCATGCATTGAAATAGTGTGAATTCTGTAATGATGATTAGAGGAGCTAATGCTTGGTGCGTGAAATTATTCTTGCATGCACACATCCATTAACCGCAAATGCTGGCGAATGCAGGTGAACTTGGGAATGCGCTCAGAAATGTTTTATAGTGCAGTAATTGGAGGTTTTTTGAGCTGTCGCTGTATTTGCAAAATGAGTTTTTTCACAAAACACTGTTTTCAAGAACAAATTTTCTTTCTAAAGCTTTCCTTGGTAAAATAAATAACTATAAATAATATATAGGTGACAAAGTCTGTGGCCTCTAGCCACACCACCCAGAAGAAAGGTGTCACTTTTTGGCCATTGGATATGTTGAGAGGTATGCAAGAGGGTGAATCATTTCACCAGCCCAAGTTTGCATGTAGGAAGAAACAAGTCATCTCATTCTATCGGTGAAGGCGAGACATCATTTTGGATTGTTCTGCTCCTTGGCTTGTATCTAGGTCATGTATGTTTGTGGATTTGTTTGAAGTTATCTTCTTAGCAGTTACATCTCCTGGAAGAGAGATCACACATGAAAGAGGATGAAATGTGGAGAGCCCCAGGTGTACCTCATTCTCTCTGCCAGAAGAATAAAGCAAAGCCCTGAACATGAACCTTTGAGAATGGCTAGAGAGCTCCCATTTCTGTTAGCGATTCTCTAAAACTTTGCCTATAACATCCAAGATTTCAAAATATGTATCTACATTTTTGGAACAATATCCAACCCTGAAATTCCTTCTGAACCCTTCCTGCTACAACAGATACCGTCTAGTTTGAACAAACCTGCCTTGTATTATCTGTTATTGATCCTTGGACAGTAATACTGCTTAGCTGAACATCCTGTATCAGGGAAGAGCATCACGTGTCTGCCATATTATTGAGAATGAACATCTTGAACTGTAGTGATATAGAAGGCAGCATTTTAATCAGTACCAAGTTTGCACATTACAGTATGATTCCCTCTCCAGTCTAATTCTTCGTATTTAAACACAGTTTCAGAGCCTCCTGTATGTAGATATGTATATGTATGAGTAAGTTGGGTATACCGACTATCCTCAAGATAAAGCTAAGGACCAGTACATACAGAAAAAGGGAAGACTAGATGGGTCATATGCTATTGTTAACCTTGAAATATTTTTAGAGAGCTGTATATCAGCCATCTGCATGTGTTCTAGCTCTGTTATCGTAGCCTAATCTACAAGACAAACAACATCACTCACTATCATACAGCCTGTGCTAAACAATAGAATTTCTCATTGTTAATCACCCCACCAGACATCCTGACTAATGAAAGTCTATGTTGGAAGGGACTACATAGTATTGCCATAATATGAATATGAATATGCTCACTGGTGTTACTGGCAGAGTTATTGGTGTTATTGTCCCCCAAAACATCACTACTTACAAACAATGGCAGCCTGAAGGTCTGCGTATAATCGATGTTTATTGGAACCAAACTGCTGCTGCTAATACATTTTGTAATAGAAAAAAATGGGACTTGGGTTTTATTAGCTCCATAATAGAACTGCACATATTCAAAGACACAGATTTTCTTAAACTATAAGACAAATAAAAGGAGGTGTATAAATGAGGATAAAGATCTAGCGGTCTGCTTAAACAAATCCTGCTGTTCTTTTTTTAAAGAGGAAAATGAAGGTGACGAACTCCGGTCAGCAAAGAAATAGGGTACTTGAGCTCTCCAAAGTAAAAACAGACAAGCCCACCGGACACACAAAATCATTAAAAGAGCCAATGTCCTGGCAAAACCTAAAACAGACCTATTTAACCAGTCACTAATGACAGGAGTAGTTCCAGAAGACTGGAAATTGGAAACTGTGGTACCACTTTACAAAAACAAGGTAGCAGGGAAGACCAGTACTACTGTTATGTTAGTAGCTGGAAAATTAATGGAAACCACGCTAAAGGATAGAATATCTGAAAGTAAATGGTTTGCGTGATCAGAAACAGCACGTGCTTACTACAGGGAGATCCTGTCAAACGGATTACTTTCTTTTCACAGTGTAACTAAGATAATAGACCAGTTTTTGGGTTTGGATAGGAGGAAGAAGGTTGTAGTTAAGGATGTATATCAATATCAGTGATCAATATTGGGACCCATACTTTTTAATATTTTTATTAGTGATATTAAAGAGTTATGACTAAATTTTAAGCTCGTCGACTAGATATTAAACTCGCAAGACCAGGACCCTCTTCTCATTTTGTACCAGTTTGTTATTGTGTGTGACTTTAAATTATTACACCGATTGTAACACTGCTATGGAATCGCTGGAGCTATATAAATAAATGTAATGTAATGTACAGAAGGTCTTAATGACAAGGTATGTCATTTTGCAGATGATACAAAGGTCTGCAACAGGGTAGAGATTCTAAGCAGAACAACTCAAATGGCAAATCACTTAAGTAAAGTAGAAGAATTGACAAATGTAAAATAAATCTGGGACATAAAAATCCCAAGGCAGCATATAGTACTGCGGGCACTGTTCTGTTGGCGACAACGCAAGAGAGGGACTTAGAAGTAATTATTTCTGATGACTTAAAGGTAAACAGACAATGCAATAAAGTGTCTGAGAAAAGCAAGCAGGGTGCTGAGTTGTATAGCCAGAGGCATTAGTAGCAGGGAGAGGGAGGAGGTTCTGCCACTTTACGGATCTTTGGTCAGGCCCCATATAGAGGATTGTGTAAAGTTCTGGAGACCCCATCTCCAGAAGAATATTGACAGTTGGATAGTTCAGGAAGCTACAAAAATGATAATGCTTTAAATAATACATATTAAATAGAATGATGTATGGTTTATTTACTGGCTACTAGTATAAAGAGATGTGCTGTATTTTAATATTCACACTAGCTTGTGTCATGCTTTATGCTTCACCATTCTAGCTGGCTTCATGCTGCAGTGAAATCAGTGGCTGTGGTGTATATAGAAGCTGAGAGTCATTGAATTAATGAGCCTGTTCATACAGCGCATAAATCAATGGTTTCAGTATTAATACCAAGATGTCTTCCATTTGTTGTTTAGGTTGATTTACCTGAGGGCAAACATCTTAAATTATGGTTTTCTGTTATTGTAGTCTATGAAGTCTGTAAAGGGTTATGGTGATGGTGCAAACTTTTGTTTGCTGTGTAGACAGTCAATATAAAAAGTATCTAATGATATCAAAAGGAACATGTTACAAGACAGTTGTTACAGAATACACCCAAAATAGCCAGTTATGTGCTCCCAGAATTACAAACAGTGTCAGTGCTCATCGGAGACAGTTTAACGTCTCATGCATGTCTCTCCAACAAAGAATGCACATTAAATAAAGTACATGTATGCTGTACGTGTGCACTGGCAAACAGGAGATGTGTTCAGCCAAACAGCTCCCAAAATTCATGGAGATGGTGAAACCACATGGGGGTTGGAGTGGTTCTTTAAATAAGAAGAGGTTATTTCTGTCTAAATAACAAAATATATTTAATCTTCTTGACACCCAATATTAATTTTAAAAAAATGATCACACAAATACGGCAGAGATCACTTCTGACCTGCTTGATTATTGTTTCCCATTACCTTTCTTCTGTTTCTGATCATTACTGATTGGCTGAGGCAGCCTTGGTAAGGATGATGCAGGAGAACGAAGAGTACTTAGATGCGGGAAAATAGAATAGCAGTAGCGTAGCTACAGGGGTCGCAGCGGTTGCAACTGGGCCCTCCTATCAACCCCTGCAACCACTTCTTCCTGTCTCCTGGTGCCTGTCTCTCTGTACCGCTTTAAAGTTGTTCAGAAAGGGCCCTTCCGACCTTGAACATTTCTAAACAATTTTGAACCAGTGTGAAGTGTACGTGAGCGTGAATGTCTATGTGTGTCTATGTATAGGGGCACTGATAAACTGATTGGGGTAAATGTGACACAAGCTGTTTGGGGGCAAAGAAGCTAGAGTCCTAGAGCCATATGGAGCTATAGAGTGCTGAATCCACCATATCGGTTATTAACTGGGCAACATTTGGTTAAAACAGCACATAAATACTATTTATTTTGTTAAAGCCACGCCCACTTTAACTCCTAAAGCCCAGTGTATCATAATAGGCTGGAGTTATATTAGCAGGTTTTCCATATAAGACTCTTTGGAGCCACACCCATATTACGTCATAGATTATAGGCTGTGTCATAATAGGCTGGAGCTGCAGTGTGTGAGCTCAGAGTTACGGCAAAAGGATCTTGAGTTATTTAGACAATCAACGTCTCTAGTTAGTGTTTGGGGATCCGTCCGTTTGGGGATCCGCAGCACAACACATTATAAGCTCTTGGTTAATGTTTATGTGGATCTGCGATCCAGGGACATTTCATTTATTTTGGTTTTATTCTTTTCTGTACTGTTAAAGGAGCCGATCCCTATTCAAGGGGTCAGGAAGAATTTTTTTAATTGGAACAGAGGCAATCTTTTGTACCCCAAGTATTTTCGCCTTCCTCTGGATCGCTAGGCAGAGAGATTAGGATCAGGCTGTAGGTTCCACAAGGATGTTTTTCCCTTTAGGGCTGTTTAAATTTCCTTAAGGTTTTTCCTTC
>VKOC01034090.1:0-14469 GCA_009364415.1 Spea multiplicata | reverse complement strand
GTATCAAAATCCCGGTCCTGAAGGGGTTAAATGGTTTGTGGACTGACTTTGTTTTACTGTTTAAGTAATTTAGTATTGATAGAATGACATACTAAACATTTTGAGTTTTTTCATTATTGCCAAATTAACTCTGTATTAATATGTATTATAAAGCTAAGAGGCCATATTTTCTCTCAGTGAAAAATGAGTGTGGCTCACACACACATACATTTCTGATGAGGTGGCCCACTGCAGAAAAAACTTGGACACCCCTGTTGCACATAAGCACACTTTGGTTTATTTCGTGTGGAAAAATACTCATCATTAATATTTGCTAATCTGCTAGTGGTGTTTTGGACCATAGTCATTTTTATCAATTATGTTTTAAAGTGTTAAATTATTGGATGCAAGAAGCATTTTGCTTTGAAATAGGGCCAGAACATTATCAACATATTTGCAAATCTGTCCAGAAGATGGTGCTATCTGGTAACAGAAACGCTATTCCCTGAAAACTCCCAAAGCTTGCGACCTGATCTAGCAAGACTTTTTGTTTGCGCATGTTATGAAATGGCCACAGGAGTTAATGATGCGCCAACTGATTTGAAGCATAATTTAAGGAAGAACTATATTTTCATACTGCTGTTACGTACATGCATGCGCAGTGCTCCTCTTCCCTGCCTTCTGCTTAGGTAAGGGGGAGACCCCCCTCCTCCTCTCAGCCGCCGCTACAGCAACCGCCGCAGAGAAGAGGGAGACCTTCCTCCACCTTGCAACGCTCCAGCAGAAGCCAGTACGGAGACCCTCCTCCACCTTATGACTGCCACAGCAGCAGCCTCCACAGAGAAGCGGGAGACCTCCCTCCACCTCTCAGCTGCCTCCACTGGGACAGCCACGCAGGAGAGGGAGACCTCTCTCCTTGCTGCAGTCTGGTCCAGCAACTGAGAATTCTGTGCGCGTGCACCATCTAGTGGTCACCTCTGGAACTACTGGACTTCATAATGGGAGATTACACCACACACAAGATGGCGGCAGATCCTGACACAGGAAGTGATGTTTGACAATACTGAATTCCATGCCCTTTCCTTCCTGTTCCAATTTAAACCTTCCAGTTTCCTCACAAAGGAATTTACTTAAACTTCAGTTTAAGGAATAATTCATTTAAGTTTTCTTTTTTAAATCATCATCCTTAAGACATAATATTACATCCTAAAAGAAGTGACCTGAATGACCAATAGGGGCATTTCCCTGCTGATACACAAACATGAAACGGTCTAATGATAACCTAGAAGCTTCAGTCATCAGAAGAATAGTGACTTTATTTAAGAAGTGACAATCCTTAATATTGCTTCTACAGGGTTTCTTTGCCCTAATTGAAACAAATGACAGAGGAAAACAGCACAAGCTTAATCATTCAGCACTTTTTTCCTTGGCACCATTATGACACTGAATCAATAATTGCCAACATCTGAAAAAAAATGACAGGGACACTTTGCAGCACATCTTCAAAATGTACCACACCCAATGCCACACAATTAGGATAATTTAGCTCCACCTAGATGTTATAGCACAAACTATATCACCAGGTTTCCACCATTAAAAAAATAATAGTTGTGCTGCTAGGGCCTGAGCAAGGGTTTAGCATGAGCTTAATGGGATATTAGGGACAATCGGGACAGTAAAGTAATATTTGGCAATCTAGAGGTTATGTACTATAATCCCCATTATGCTTGTGCAGGTGTTGTAGCATAGACATAACCAGCATTCTGTTAGCCAGACATGTATAGATATGATACAGTGCATAAGCATGTAGTGAGCCTGACATATGTTCTACAGCACAAATCCCATTACTATATAATAATTTCAGACACTGATGGTTGTACTGCATAACTCCCATCACTATATATTGAGCCAGCCTATGAGAGTGATACAGCATAACTGCCATAATTATATAGCAAACAAGACACTGACAATGGTCCAGCATAACTACCATCATTATATACTAAGCCTGAAGATTGCACCGTGTAACTCTGATTGATATATATATATTGAGCCTGACAGTGGTACACAACTCAACCCATATTGATCCAGACACAGACTGTGGTACAGCACGACTCCTCTCATTATATATCCAGACACAGAAGGTGTACACCATAACTATCATTATAGAGTTAGCCAGATACAGTCAGTGATGCATCAAACCCCCATCATCCTATACTGAGCCAGGCACTGATGGTGGTACACCATTACTCCCACCACTATATGCTGAGCCAGACATTGACAGTGGTACACAATAACTCCAATCACTATATACTGAGTCAGACACTGATGGTGGCACACCCTAACTCCCATCACTATATATTGAGACTGACATTGGCAGTGGAACAACATAACTCCCATCATCAATTTCAAGAGCATTTTGTTGCTTTTTCACGCTCACACTTTCACTCTTAGTCGCGCTCTCACATATTCTCACTCACTCTTATTCTCACATTCTCTCACACACACATTCTCACACATTCAAACTCTTATTAATCTATCTTATTCATGATCTCTAAAATGCACACTAACACTCATGCTTTCTTACACTCTTAGGCTCTCATACTCTTATTCACACATGTTCTCATCCTCTTACTCACTTATTTATGTTTTCTCACGCTCTTACACATTCTCTCAAACTCCTATTCATATTCTCACATTCTCACTCAATGTGTCCCTCTCTCTCATTATCCTACTGCATTACCCAACTGCGGTTGAGCTTTAGGTTATGAACTGATGGCAATACATTCTCCTTCAGAATTTTTCTGTTAGAGAGCAAAATCCACGGCAAGCCGCCCAGGTTCTGAAGCAGCAACACAGCCCCATACCATCACCACCATATTTGACTGTTGGTATGATGTTCTTATTGTGAATGCTGTGTTAGCATTACTTTTGACTCATCAGTCCACAGAATATTATCCCAAAAGCCTTGCCAGATGTTTTTGAGCTAGGCCTTTGAGTTCTTTTTGCCTTGCAGCTCTCCAATGGATGCCATTTTTGCACACTCACTTTCTTATTGTAGGTTGTGGCCTGCAGTCCTTTAGATGGTAGTCTGGGTTCTTTTGTGGAAAGAAAGGTAGGGCGAGAAATATTTTTTCCTTCTGTACCTGAAATCCTCAGTTAAAAATTGCATTTTGTGTTTATTCTGGTTATCGTTGTCTAATATTAAAATTAGTTTGATGTGAAACCTTTAAGTGTACCAAAAAAACAAAAATAGAAGAAATTGGGTTGGGGGGGTACTTTGTTACAGCATTGTATGTAGACTGTAAAAGGGAAACCTAATTATAGCCATATAATAACCATGCCATTTGCGTTAGTTTTATACAAAGATATATGGGTTCCTATGAGGTCAGAGCATTATTTTTGGGATCTCAACATGGTGGATGCAGGCAGATTTTGAACACAATATTTGATAAAGTTCTGACGTTTATCCCGATGTTGTATTTGTGATTCTACACCTAAAACTGAGAAACTTACCTTATGTTAGAGCTCTTTCTTCTCTGTGCAGAGCACCAGGACATGCAGTCATACCTACCTGGGCAAAATGGAATAAAAAGATACTATAGAGGTGTGCCTTAGGCCTAAGCCATAACAAATTTAGGAATAAAGGTACTAGACAAGATTTACAAAAGTGAACTTTATTGGTCTTGAAATGGCTCAATTTGCAAAGTATACATCTGGGTGGTGGAATCAGCCTTTTTTTACAGGGTTTTTGAAACCTTCAGCTTCATAACACCACAGAACCCAGAGCAACAGCCTTGAAGCAACTTAAAGCATTAGTGGTTTAATATCCTTGCTTAACTACAAAGAAACAATCACAGTAAACAGATGACGATGTGACCTCTGGTACCTGTGTGATATATTCTGAGTATTGTCTCTTTTGGAAAAAATCCCAATGCATATATTTGTGAAATTCAGAACTTTTCTTCAGTGCTACTCCCCTTTAAGAATACAGCCTGTTGTCAAACCACAACTTCCATGACCCTCAGCTTATGTATCAGAATCCAGCATTCTTAGGAGCTGTAGAATAAAGGAGTTAGAAAGACAGGAGGTGTCCACCAAGGTAGGGTCTAATCAATACACATCAATCTGCAACATGAACTGCCAAATTAGAAAGATAGCAATGGTGATTTGATTATTAAGCCCTTGAGATCAGTCCCAATGAATTTAAATGGGAACTCTGTGGCTGAACTTGGAAAAACCTGTAGTATGATATTAAAGTAAGCAGGTCACGACTAGTTATCCAACAGAAGGTAAAGCTTATTTGAAGCAAGCAACCAACAAACCTTGGAATGCGGACACGTGTATATTCCCCACATGCTTAAACATATAAAATATTTAGTTTCCAGATTTTCTTTTCTTTCAAACAGTAGAAACCAACATAGAGTACAAGGGTTACATAGCATGGTGAGTTTCAAAACAAAAAAATAATCTTAAATGCAATTTTACATTTACTTTGAATGCGAACATATGGATTCTTCCTCTTCATCCACTGTGAATTTTTTTGTGGTGTGCCAACATGCACCAGTATGGATTAATTTCTTCTGTACAAGGTTGCTATGGTTTATATACTTGTCATGTCCATATATAAAATGGTGGAACAGCAGAAAAATTGCTTGGACAAATTAACTACCATTAAAAACAAGGTTTTTACATCTCTATAGATAATCCCTGCTAGTTATTTACAGCAAATAAGATTTGAATGGATTTTCGCTGCAAAATGAAAGACCTAATTTGAGAATTTACAAACTCTGAAAAAGTTATAATTGTATGAAAGTATCAGCATTGTATTGACATTATCTGACTAATAGGGTACATTTTTTATGATACTGTGTCTATATTTAAATGTTAAACTATAATATGGTGAGCAATCAACTACCGTTTTCACAAATTGTTCACAGTGTATGAATATTTACAAAATAGTGGTTTATTTGTGGTCCTCAGTGAGAGGTTCCTTAAGATCAATTGTGTATGATACGTATGCCCAATGTAGAACCCAATGTTCTAGGTTATATGAATTTAAACAAATTAGTTTTATATGTGCCTCTCAAATCTTTAACCACAGGTAAAAAAATTCTTCATGATCTGCTGATCTGCTTAATGTCTACCATTACTAGGAGTAGGATTGAAGCCACAGGGACTTTCCCACTTTTTACATAGTGGTGTAGGGCATATTAGATGAATGAAAAAGGGTTCCGCTGTGCTGTGGTGGACCTACACAGGCCAGGTGGTGACCTCAAGACCATCAATCTGAAAAACTGACTTTCAATAAAAATCTCTGACAGACAGGGAGTTGGTAAGTGCTTAGTATCAGTTTCACTCCTTGATTGTGGTTTGAACACACTCCTTGGTTGTGAGATGTAGGTAACCTCAAGCAGAAGGCATTGCTAACAAACAGGGAAATATATTGTTTCTCACACCAAATATTTACCTTAAGGACATGATTCAATATTCAACTGTAATTTAACAGATACACATTCTTATATTATTTACAGATTACCAGAATGACACAAATTCATACCGACTGGGTAGACAGAGTTCACCTAAAATGCCTTTTGAAGATCTTTAGACCACAAGCAATAATAAACAATTTTTAAAAAGGATATGAAAAAATAGTTGAATTATGGAGGAGGGGGTAGAAAACAAAATGTATTAACATCACCCTTTGCTGGAAGCCTCGTTTCCAATACAATACACCCTGTGATTTAAATGATGATATGCCATAAAGGCTGGCCAGTTAATAGGATTATCTTAAGGTTTAGTAAACCTTACCGACCAAGAAGCCACAGTATTTAAGTCAACATGATTTTTTTGCACTTCCGGTAAAATATGCAGACACTCACAAAAAATATACTTATCGATTTAACATGTTTGTCTTCTTTACATAATTACTCTTGACCCATTTACCACCCTGCCTCAGAATGCTTACTTAAAGTAGTACTAAAACAACGCTTACAAACACCAACGACGATGATGTTCTATAGAGCCAACATCCACTGCCACATTTAACGCTTGGCAAATATTCAAACAGATCACAAGACGCTAATTTTCATTTACAACATTCCACATGAAACAGCCCAGAAGAGCATTTTAGTTTTTCTATTTTTACCCCATTAAGGCATATTGAGACATTTCCAGGTACAATGAGAACTATGGTTGTCTAGATCAAGTACCCTGGGTAGGATGAAATGTATAAATGGAAACTTTCTAACAAAATGTCTGCAACATTAAGTCTACTAGGTTGTATTTACTTCAGAAATGTAAGTGTAAGATAACGGGTGTATCTGTCATAAATTAGAAACAGACAATAGAGGTAAGGGTTGTAGTTAAAAGCAAAGTAGAAGAGCCCCCTGTTTGAATATACACAGACTATTGCCACCTTTCACGATGTGTACATTCAGGAATATTGTACAAATAAGTACATGTGATTGGAAATTAATTTTGTTTGCAGATGGTTAAGAAAAAAAAAGAAAAAAAAAAAGTCTTTTTTATTGTTGTTCATGACGTCGAATGTCAGTGCCTTGGAGTTTCCCAAATCATGCTTTTAAAGTGTTAATGTCTCCAAATTGTAAAAGAACAACCAGTCACCTGTGCTGCACGGGACATGCTAGTATTTTATGGTTTGTATAGACAAAAAGAAGAAGCGGTAGTTTGCAAGTTTTCATTATAAAATGCAACATCTTTCCCTTATCCTCTTGGCAAGGCTTTTTCTCTTCTTCTTTCCATTCTTTTCTTTGCTGTCTTCCATTTTGCGGGCTCGAATTTCTCTCATTAAATCGAAGAATACCTGTAAAGAAGAATAAGTTATATTGCTGAATCCATTGAAGCATAATTAATGGTGGTTAAGCATAATTAATGGTGGTTATGCAGACTTAACTTGAAACACCTGTATTCAAATGAAGAGAATGTTCAAATACAACTCAATTTAGTAGATAAGCTCCGGAACCCTTTACGGTGTCCAGATCAATCTAGTCCAGTCTAAAACATGCATAATTGATAATGCGTAATCAGTAATGTGATAATAGTTAGTAGAACTATTGTGAAAATGTATGGAGTATACAGCCAATTAGATGTGGGCAAAAGACCGGCTGTTTATTGGGAGAACTGCTGCACTTGGCTCTTGGGACAGGAGTAATGGCTACCTTATCAACATTGGCTCGTGTCTTTGCAGAGGTTTCTACGTAGTTAACGTTCCACTGATCGGCCCGGCTTTTTGCTTCTTCCACAGAGACTTGACGTTTATCCTCCAAATCTGATTTGTTGCCAACCAGCAGAAAAGGTACATTTTCATCCTCCTTTACTCGTAATATTTGTTCTCTAAAGGCAAACACAAAGTCAGTTGTGCTCCAATAGCATAGTAGCATTTCTTACCATTAAACAAGCACATATTACTTTATAATACTTGTTATAATAGGTTTTTCTTAAGGAGACTGACAGTGCTACAAAGAAAGGCAATGTTAAAATCACTCACATGACCTTACTACGATTAAAAAAAATAAATGATCCTAAGAGGAGGGCTCTCCTGCACCAACATGTTTTTTGTTTGCTAATGTTGGACAGTTTTCTATATTGTAGATCTTGATGTTATTGTTAATTTTACCCTCCTCTGTTGTAATAGTGTCACTGAATCTTGGCTATAAGTGAACAGTAAGTGGTTGTCTAAGGTAGCATCACTCGCTGTTTTATCAAAATGTTTCTGGACTCTGGGAGAATACATTTGGTTTCTTCAAAAGAAGCCTAGGTTACTTGTATAGTATAATTGCACTTTAAGGATAATCAGGATTAGTTATGGTGATTTCATCAGTTAATACTGGAGTAACAATTGTTTCTATGTCTAGAAAAAAACTGCTCCGCAGTTTCTAGTCTAATTGAAAACTACAACAGACATGGCCATATGTTCATCAGACATTTCCACTCGACACCATATCGTATTCCTAAAGTACCGCCTGTCAAGCCATATGCGCGCTCACCTGAAATCTGCTGTAGCAGCAAAGGATTCCTGCTCTGTGATAGAGAAGACACAAAGGAATCCCTCTCCACTTCGGAAGTAATTGTCTCTGATTGCTGCATAGTCCTCCTGACCAGCTGTATCCAGGATATCGATCTGGACCTCCACTCCATCGAGTACAACCTTCTTCCGATAGCTGTCAGCTTTAGTTGGTTCATAGTCTTCCACAAACTGTGAAACCATACATTAAGCCTTAAGGAATTATACTCCAGAAAATAACATCGGATAAAATAGTGATTCTCAAAGGAATTATGAGGAATCAAAAACATAAATAGGAAAAATACCAAACAAACCCACACATGCTATAGTACAAACATGAAAGGAAGTTACAAAAGATCATGGAAAGGAGTTTTTTGTTTTATTTTTTAAACCAAACTATAGTTTTGTTTTTCACATGACAAACACAGGACTTTGCTATAACATAGTTTCCGTATATCTATACTGTCATTTACTTTGGCTGAAAATGTAAGGAATACATTTTAAAAAATATATTTTTATCTATAATATTTATATCAAATTGTACACAGCTAATTCAAATGAAAAGAAAAAAAAGCAATATATATTCACTTAATTGGAAAAATGTCATATGCCTGGAAATTTTTATGGCCTCTCAGTTTTGCATTTCAATAGCCGTCACATGCATGCAAGGAGCTGAGACTGGTTCTTACTGGTTCGCAAAGCGGTCTGTGAATGCTCTCTTCCTTATCTGCAGACCTGCTGCTACTGTTGCCAGTCATGTGATATTGTATTCCCACACTGAATTGATACTTTATGGCAATGCAAGTGAGGTCCGTTTGTCATAAGATTTTCATTAGTCAGGGTGAGGGCTCAGCTGCGTGGTTAAGACTGAGCTATTTTATTTTTTACTACAGGTAGTAGGATGTGTCCCTATATTGGGCTAAGGCAAGAAAGACAGAAAACATACAATGTATAAAATGCAGGTGCATGAAAAACAAAAAAAAAACATCAGCCGGACAGCTCATTGACGTCACTGGGTAGTCCTAGATGCTTCCCGCAAGGGCGGCTCTGGGTAGCTGGAGGCCAAAAGTTTCCAGGTATGTATATACACCTTACATGACATGCATATTCCATTGGAGCTTACCTCATCATACATAAATTGGAGTGTTAAAGCTGATTTTCCCACTCCACCGCTTCCTACCATGATGACTTTGTGCAGTGCCAAGGAATTCTGGCCTTTAGGCTTATTGGCAGCCATCTTTGGATTTTGTGTCAACTATACAGAGTAATAAAGCTGAACTGCAGGAAGAAAGAAGTAAACAGGAACCATTAATTAATTGAATTTGTAGAACCAAAGCTCATCATTCATCAACACTATCACCTGTACATAAACATGTGCGGTTTCGCTAAGCTCATTCATCAAAAGAAATCAATAATGAAATTGGTTTTGTTTGCCATTATACATTAAACTCAAACACGGCACGCACTGGTCAAATTAAAAGGTTGACTCAGCTGGTCACAGCCTAGTGAGTGCAATATGCATACACACAATGAATATGGCTCTAAGTAATAAAACAATTATACAAAAACCTGGCTTAGGCCACACTTTATTTAAAACATTCCTGGTTTAAATTGTAATCCAATTGGTCATTTGTATACTTTGTTTTCCGTGTTGTCATTCGCAAACCCTGCTTGGGTGTGTACACTTTAACAAATAAAATTGATCGGCTGCCACATAACATCTGCTGCTCTGTGCAAAGTATTCACAGATCACTAGTAAAATGCTGCCCTCCTTATTTCAGGAGATCCCCAAATGCAATGTTAACTCTTGGTGTGCACTTTTGCTGTACGCTTAATACTAGCTGTATACAGGGCAATTACCCAGCCAACGCCCTACAGAATTGGGGTCACTTTTATGGAAAACAAGGACGTTTCTAGACATCATTGCAAAATTATTTTCTAATGATTAGCCTTTTAAACGTAAATGTGGATTTGCTAACACAAAGTGCCATCTTGACACAAGACCGATGGGGGTGGTAAAGGGTCTCTGTAAGCCTATAAAGATATTCCATTAAAAATCACCTTCCAGCTAAAAAAAGTCATTTACAACATGAACATCTACACTGTATTCTGTATACGCATACACAAACACAGAGTTATATACTTGGTTCTTACTTTGTTCCCCCCAAAAAGCCATATAAAAATATCAAGTACCTCCCAATCTTGGGAAAACAAGTTAAAATTTGGGCCAACTCAGACGCTTCACCCTACTCAACTCTTACTGAACAGATTTGGTTGAATCACAAGTGAATAAACCGGTGGCCAAACTAAATACTGTTGAATGACATCTGTTATTCTTTACATTGCTATATCTAAAACCAACAGTTATTCACACTGCGTATGTACAAGCAATAGAAGTTTTGAGTACCAAGAGAAAAACTCACACCTCTACAATCAATCAAGTTCCCCCCTCCTATTAAAACGCTTATACATGTACATCATATTTCATAACTGCATTACATATAACACAATTGTATTGTCTGTTCATAACTCCATAACAGGCTGGAATAGCCAGAGAGAATAATTCTTGTAGTTGCTAATGGCATTGTTATCATTAGACAACCACTATGGACACACAGATCCAGGGTTTTAGTATACCTCCATAGCCATTTCACGATATTACCTGATATTTAATCCTGTCTTGATCCACACAGGCCACATTAGGGTTGGAAAACAATGAAAATACTTTAGAAGGGAAATTAAGGAATGATAATGACTAGAATTCCTGACTTCAGGAGCTACTTAACACATTTGACACTATAAGAAAACACTTAAGAAAAATATTCAAATGTTATTTAGGTCACAGTTCTTCATGGTTTTCTACACTACATGTGATTGTGCTAGCAAAACTAACACACACACATATATATTATTTATACATAAATACACACACAAAACATACATATACAGTGGATAGAAAAAGTCTACACACCCCTGTTAAAATGCCAGGTTCTTGTGATGTTAAAAAATGAGACAAAGAAGAGAAGAGAAGGAGGACGCAACATTGCGGTATCATCGGATAGGAGCAGTTTGGGATTTTTTTCCCCCTACACCTCCAGACTTTTAAGTTGAAGTGCCTTTTTACACCTGCGATCCTGTAAGTGCGTTTCGTTGCTTGTCTCATTATATCATTTTATTTTTGACAATATTACACTATTATTTTTTCTACGTCTTTACCCCACATGCACCCCTATATTTGTCGTATATAAAGATAAATCATGTCAGAACTTTTTCCACCTTTAATGTGACCTATAACGTGAACAATTCAATTGCAAAACAAGCTGAAATCTTTGAGGGGGAAAACAAAAGAAGAAAAAAAAACTCACAATAACCTGGTTGCATAAGTGTGCACACCCTCAAACTAATAATTTGTTGAAGCACCTTTTGATTTTATTACAGCAATCAGTCTTTTTGGGTAGGAGTCTATTAGCATGACACATCTTGATGTGGCAAAATATGCCCACTCTTCTTTGCAAAATCTGTCAGATTGCGAGGACATCTCCTGTGCACAGCCCTCTTCAGATCACCCCACAGTTGGATTCAGGTCTGGGCTCTGGCTGGGCCATTCCAAAACGTTAATCTTCTTCTGGTGAAGCCATACTTTCGTGGTTTTGGATGTGTGCTTTGGGACGTTGTCGTGCTGAAAGGTGAACTTCATCTTCAGCTTCCTAACAGACGCCTGAAGGTTTTGTGCCAGAATTGCCTCTTGGCTTTGTGTTGCTCCTTCAATGGGTATGACATATTCCAGAGAAACCAAATACACTGACTGCCAGGAAGAAATCCAATGAATACATCCCCCAGAGTTTACAACACAGCCCACAATCTTAAGAAATGTATCAAGACTAAAACTCAGATATACATTATCTACATGCTGAAAATGTAACATATTTCATTTTTTTTGCTTACCGCATTAAAATACGATTTTTTATGAACTGTAAAATTGAATGCATGCTTTTTTTCTGAAAACATGTTTAAAATCCCTTGGTGAAACACATTTTCTTTAACCATGCAAAACAATGTTGTATGTAGTAAATATTGTTTAGCACTCAAGAAAAGCTTGTCTTTTCCTTTTTGTTTTTTCCATTAACCTTTCTTTATCTGCAGGCCTAGAGACTACCACACCGAGCCGATTCTTTATGGCAATGTTGATAAAGTCCAGCCAGGTTAAGAGGACTGAGACATTGTATTCTTCAGGCAGTATAATAAAGAGTCTTTAGTGTCAAGTAGATTGTGCTAAAATAACAGAGCTAGAACACATACAAAATGACCAATATGCTTCTGACAACACTATGTGAACTAAGACACTTTTAATACAATTCTAGTTATAAAAGCTTGGCGAGTGTTTCCATAATGAAGACCATAGTGGTCAATAAATCCGAATACAGTCCATACTCTTCCTATCCAAGAAAATATCCCAAGTAATTTAATTATTCTAGCCAAATGATAGGTACCAACATAGGGAACACCCGTGGAGGAGGATTCTCAGTGTGCAGCCAAACGCTTAAGTAACAACACCTAAAACAGACAGGGCTCGACAAAACTCTCGTGCCAGGTTGCCATGGCAACTATAAACCACTTCCTGGCGCCCATGATTTTGAAGGACTGCCATCATTAATCTGGTGTAGCGGGTGCTGTGAGGGGGCCAGCGGGGTCACATGATGCACACTACATGACTCCCAAGGGTGCCTTACATCACTTCATGGCGCACCCACATGAACACAGTGTGTCGGATCCACTAGGGCAGAAGATAGACAGCGGCGTGGCATGTGAGAGGGAGGGAGTAGTGTATGCGTCAGTATATGTATAGTGCTGGAGTCAGTCTGTGTTTGTGAATGTATAGTGCCAGGGTCAGTAGCTCTACTGTATTGTAGTGCCAGATTCAGTGTATATGTGTCCACATAGTTATAGTGTGTGGTTTTTTTTGTTTGTTCTTAATATATGTAAAGTGTTAGCCGGTGTGCGCATGCATGTGTATAAGAGTGTGGTACTAGTGTGAATGGAGTTGTTTATGTTACAGTACTGTATTACCATGAGTGTGAATATCAGCATATGCCACGTGTGTACATGAGCGTAGAATGTTAGCATGTGTGTGATTCAGTAGTGTGTAAATGTTTGTTGGTGTATAGCAACACGGGTGCCAGGTTGAGTAATTATAAACAAAATACCATGTTCGGGGAAGGGAATAAACCCCCACCCCCAGAAAAATTTGCTCCTAGATCCAAACCAAGTTTGACCACCCCTGATCTAAAACACATTTAACAGACGGTAATTAAAGGAATCTGATCCTTATTTGTATTTCGTTTTCTCGGAAATTCTTTTTTACAGGAATTCCTGCGTTAAATGATATTCTACGAAATACACTGTGCTCTTACCTTCACTGTAGATAGATATACCGAATATATATCTCCAGCAAGGTGTATGTGTGAACAACAGTTACTTTAGAGAGAGATCCAGTGATGAGCATTTCTTTACCCAATATTTGGTTATATGACCACTTGAATAAAAAGTTTACTTGGTATGCCAATTATTAAACCATAATTTATTACTTAGAATCCTCCACTAGAACAAGAGGAACCTTAAACGTGTCAGTACTTGGACACCTCAATATACAATAATCTTCTGCTACTTGAGTGAACTCCTCTCCTACTACAATTTTGAGATGGGTTTATAAAATATAATAAAAACATTTTTGTTAACAATATAGTTGCTTGACTTCACTGAGCTTACTAACAGTGTTTCACCACATCACTAATATCCTATGCCATCATAAGAACTCCTATACCATCAAAAGCTCTGAGCTGTCAGCAAAATGTTTAATGCGCAAATTGGAAACTTCTCACGTTATATTTATCTCAATTGTAACACTGGCTTGATTGTAAGGTAAGATGGAGGCTGTGACGCCAAAGCTTTTTGGCTCAATAGTACGTTAGACTTTTCTAACAGCTGACACCACACATCTTTGTGCTATCTTGTGACAGGAAAGCTTATCAAAACGTCCTTCATGTAAAGTATATTTCACACACACACACACAGACCTTTGTGGTGGTTATTTACGCAAGAACGTCAAACCTGTTAATTGTAATCTCTGAAAAGGCTTTTAATTTAAGAAGTCGCATATATGAAAAAATGACCAAATTAACTGAAGTGATGCTATGTAGACATAAATCTTTCAAATGTTATATACGCACTTGCTCACCCACATATCATACCCAGTTACAGATTTATTCTAAGGTACATATTAAAATACTTCATCCTCTTGGTGGCTCTAAGGTTCTGCTGTAGTTTTCACTTTTGTTTTATTTTTCTTACCTCTTGAACCATCACGTGGCCCATATAAAAGATTCTGTTCAACATTTATCCATCGGATTAAAATCAAGAATTTTAGATTTTCCCTATAGTATCACATGGCTGCAACTCAATACATTTAG
>VKOC01034089.1:0-11862 GCA_009364415.1 Spea multiplicata | reverse complement strand
AAAAAAAAAAAAAAAAGTGGAAACCTAGCCTTATGTTAGCACTGCTGAGAAGAGGACACCTAGCAAAACCTGTTAGTTAATTAGATCTTAATGGGGTCATCTTATCTACATAGAGATAACCTTCATACATTTGCTAATTGATTCCCTTCTGTTTTGGAAGACTTTCCTAAGACCTGAGATAACCCGGCGATTATCTGAGGCTCCTGGCTATGAAACATTCACTTCAGGACAGCAAATGGAACGACTTCCCAAAGTCCCGTTATTCCTGTAGTTTAAGTATATCGTGGTCACGCGCGCTACAACCTTTGACAGATGAAAGGTGACACACAAGATGACAAACATTGAATATTCTGCACAGTCATTGCCACAAAAAAACTAGAAATAAGGAACATAACAAAAGGAATCTACAGACTGAATCAGACAATACAAGGAAAACACCTAAATATCAATTAAAAAGCCGTAAGCAGCTGAGTTATTTGGGGACTACTCAGTAGATTACAAACCCTATATAATCATACATTGTTTGAGTCAATATTTGAATGTCTAGCTCAGAATGTTCCTCGATTCTTCATATAGAAATATGTGCAATAAGACTGACCTTCAGGTCTGCTTATACAGAACCCTCCTGCTTCGCTCCTCATGGTCCATGTTATGTGATTTATTCTCCTGTTTATTTTCAGGTATCCCCACACCACTACAAGACGGAGACATTGCCTACAATATTGGGCGCAGTGCCACCAAATGTGATGGATGTTTGTGGGATATCTCACCGAACGGGATGGTTTACGTCCCTTATGTTCTTTCCTCTAAATATTGTAAGTGAGACTCATTACGGCTTAATTCTAATGTAATAAGTTCACTTTCTCATGTTAAGGAAGCTCACGTAATCTTTCTGTCTGCAGCTGATATAGACAAATGGCTGATTACAGACGCCTTCCAGGAGTTTGAAACAATGACCTGCGTGAAGTTTGTCAGCAGAAGCTCAGAAGCCGACTATCTCAGTATAGAGTCTTTATCTGGGTGAGTCTCAGCACCTTCTAGGTGTCCCCAGACTGTTAATTCAGAAAACTATCCAGCCAGGGCCAACCAGAAGAGTCTAACTAGACGGTAATATGGAGCTTGATTCAATGACCCCACTGAACATTAGCGCTAAATAGGTGTTTAAATGTATGGTTTAACACCCGACTTAACCCTGAACAACGATCTTTGATTCTATATGAGATATATAAACTGCTCATATAACACTTCACTGAAATCAATAGGAAACAATGTATTTTGTTGCAAAGAGCATTAGAGCAACGTAAATGGATATTTCAACATGGACATTCTGAAGCTCTCTTTGAAGGCCTATTAGGATATGGAATAAGAATACATTTTTGTCATCTTGAACATTTAGCCTTTTTGTTTATTATGTTACCTATATCAATCTTTCCATGTATCCAAATTCCCTGTTAGGTGTTGGTCGCATGTTTCCAAGATTGGTGGCAAACAGGTTGTGAGTAAGAGCGGCTGCATGAACCCCGGCGTCATCCAGCATGAACTGATGCACACGCTGGGCTTCATTCATGAGCACTCCAGGAGCGACAGGAATAACTACGTAGATATCTTGTGGCAAAACATTCTTCCAGGTGAGAAATGTAAACACACAGGTACAACCTTCGAGGGTGGAAAATGTACAATAAATGCAGCAGTAACTTGGTCCCAGAGAAGAGTAACTAATGTTTGTGATACCTTTTAGTGGATGAATAATCACCAATTTAAATTTGGAGTCACATATGCCTCTCATCATACATCTAAATAAACATATTCCTAGTTTAACATTGTCTGGTCATATTATATCACATCTGTCTGTCTGTTTGCAGTAAATCAGCCGAACTTTGCGATTAGAGATTCCAACAATTTGGATCTTCCCTATGACTACGGCTCAGTAATGCACTACACAAGGCAAGTAGAATTCTGTATCAAGACATTGAACATAGTGCTTTATTCCAGTTCCTCTTGAGCCATTTCTAATACTCGTTGCCTCCCAATAGCACTGCTTATTCCAACCCCTCTGGTAAAACCACAATACTTCCAAAACCTGACCCCAATGTGCCTATCGGACAGGCGCTTGGAATGAGCCACCTTGATGTGATGAAAATGAACAAACTCTATAAGTGCAGTAAGTGCTTACTCAGTTCCGTCACTTGATTGTGTTCTGATTGTTAAATAAGAAGCCTTGACCTGTAATGGTCCACATGCTTAGTCTACGGAGTTGTAAAATGTTCTGTTACGGTTTTACAATATAATCCTTTATTTTTTTTTTAGATCTTTGCAGGACAAAATTTACAAATTCCTCAGGATCCTTCTCCACCGATGGCCTTTCGTTCGGACAGGATCGCAGCTGTCTTTGGATGATTCAAACATTAAACACAAGTTATATAAACCTAGTCCAGTGGGACGTTTTGCTGTAAAAGTCAATTTTATTTTAAAAAGCAGTGAAAAGATATAATGAATCGGTTCTACAGGGCCTATTCTAACCCATGATTAACCCATCAAATGGAATTACTTAAGGTAGTTTAATTAAAACGTATAATCACTGGCTGCAGTAAAAAAAATGTAAATAGAATTTTATATGGATGATCCATTAGGGATGTCATAAGGATTTTTAGGACACAGTTATAATATCGGTAACAGTAAGGCTGATCAATGCATTTTCCATAGTGTTTTCAACGTGCCCCATCTTTCCCCCCCCAGATTTCTCTGCAGCTCAGTGGCATCAACATCCCTCTTTCTGTCGGCTGTAATGAAAGCTACATTAAGGTATATGATGGCGCGTATAAATCTGATGAGGTTCTTCTGAATAATACCTGTGGATTTGAGATGATCCCACCTTTAGTTTCAACTACAAACCTGATGTTGGTGGAGTTCGTGAGCAGCCAGGAGCCGGTTTTGAGCAGATTCAGTGCCTCCTATAATAACGGTAAGGCCAGGGGCGTACCTAGAGTATTTGGCACCTGGGGGCGGATCCTGTATGTGCCCCCCCACACACTCTTTAAAACTGCATAGCTTCTACCGTTATATACCGGCGCAGACACTGAAGGTGGTACAGCATTATTGTTATCATTATATACTGAGGCAGACATTGACGTTGGTACAGCATAACACTTATCACTATATACTGAGGCAGAAATTGATGGTGGTACAGCATAATACCTATAAAATTATATTATGCCCTATAGTGTGACCATACAAAATGTTGTCCCTTTAAATAAAACCTATATGGTTTTAAATGATAGTATAATATTTGCAGTTATATCTGCAAAATAGTGGACTGTTCACTAAGTGAATCTTGTAGATGTGTTGTGCTGGAAAATTTCCCCTCATCATCATCACAGCCAAATGTCATGAGTTTTCCTGTAAAAAGGGCCAAGTTGTTCCTTGCTGATGTAACAATGCCTGGTGAACGGTTCTGGCTCTTTTTTAGTTTGATGTTCTATAACGTATCATTACAAAACATGTATTACTCTTAACCATTATGACATTGCTGCAAAACATGGCAATATTCTGGGATGTCCAAGAACTATCACTTTATTTCTTAACATAATAAGACCTTTTTACCAATAGGAAGCTCGGCCAACACATGTAGACCATATGTTACATTTAAAAATATTTCATATTTTTTTATTCACAGTTATCTATGGTGAGACTTTCATGAATGATAACGGGATTGTGATTTCTCCATGGGTCAGAGGCTTCTACCCCAACAATGTGGATGCTGTATATTCCATCATAGCCCCGCGGGGATCTAAGGTAACATATTACCTGTTATAGCAAAATATGGTACATGGAGGCTGCTCTGTATCAAAGCCTAATCTGGACAGTGTGTAATGTGTGGATGTCGGTGCTATATAAGAATAAGAAATATAGTTTGATTTTCTATAGTCTGCACACAGATTGTGCTCTAACCAGGACTGTGTCTTTCTCTCCTAGGTGTCCCTGACCTTCTCTTATTTCTATATGGAGGATTCCGTAAATTGTTCCAAAGACTACCTGATTGTCACGGATGGAGCCGCTACGATTGCCCCAGCCCTGGGCAAATTCTGTGGGTTCAGGTTACCTCCGGCTTTGGGGTCTTCTGGGAATGTAATGTTGTTGCGGTTTCACAGCGATGAAAGTGGCAGAAGTGAAGCAGTAATCACGTTACAGCAGCAAAGTCCCACCGGTTTCAGGTTTTATGAAAAGGTTAAATGACATTTGAATCTTCTACCTTACAATAATAATAACACTATTAGTATCACAAGACTACACTAATTACACTAATTATACAGATCTTGATTGTTAGCATTTTAGAATCAATGATGCTTGTCAATCTGCTCTAGAACTGTTGTCTATAGACTTGCCACCAAGTAGGTGTTTTGTAGGACATTTATATATAACATGGGCTGATCATATGAGAAGAATCCCACATATGGATTGTTTCGGGAAGCAACATGAAGTTATCGTGTCTTTCCAACCAAGATGTGATAATGACACTAACTCCCTCCTCTGTTCTACAGTGACTCCATAATGATCTGGATAATGAAGAAAGAAGGTTTCCGTTGACCAACCTACAATATATCTACATGCAGGGTTGTTTTGTAAATATTTAGCATTGTGTTTCTGTGAATCAAATGGTCCTGGCTTACATTAGAGGCCCATGGTAGCCCCCTTAAGGATCTGCACAGAGAGGTTTCTGCGGGTGGCCACAAATACCTCTATGTCCCCTACGCAAGGGAGTAATTGGTCTGTGGTGGGGGGCGTCATGGGGAGAAAGCTTTAACGGGCCTCCATTATACATTAACCACTTGTTGCTTGCTGTGTGCCAGTAGTCACAGTATCTGTTAATGAGGTGTAATAGACTGGGATTTTATAGAGCAGGGGTGTCCAACCTGTGGCCCTCCAGCTGCTGCAGGACTACATCTCCCAGACCCCTCAGCCAGCCCCTTAGCTGAAAGAGCATTATGGGAGATGTAGTCCTGCAGTAGCTGGAGGGCCACAGGTTGGACACCCCTGTTATAGAGGGTTTATTATCAAGTTCTCTCTAGTCCACTTGATTTCTCTTTGCAATGTGATTTATTCTACACACCTTGCGTAGATCATGTTCGATAGCTGGAACAGATTCTGTTAAAAAGAATGCTCTGTTTGCTATATCTTGTGTTTCTTTAAACAAAGATAGTTTGGGTCTAACTAAATAATTTCTCTTACTCGTTGTTTGCTCATCTGTATTAACTTTAAATAAAGAATATTTGACACATATAATCCCCTGTACATGATATTTTTGGGATCTCAATACAATGCACTTGTACACTATTTAAGCTTATTGCACTTTTTAGTGTAATACTGCATCATTGAGATTAACCCTTAAGGTTTTTTGGTTTGCCGGCTTCAAAGATACCCAAAGTAGCACATGGGGCAGAATGACCAGCTACTTGTACGTATTGCCCTATAACGTGCAGAAAAAAGCAAAAAAAACCATAAAAACATTGGGTATTTCTAAACTCAGGACAAATAGTAGAATCTATTTAGCAGGTTTTTTCATTAGTTTTTGAAGATGAGTAATTTTTTTTTTTCAAAAAATCACCATATTTTTTTTTTTTTCATAGTAAATTAGATGATATGATAAAAAAATAATGGTATCTGTTTGTCCTGAAAAAAACAATATATAATATGTGTGGGAGCACAAAACGAGAGAGAAGGAAATCACAGCTAAACAGCAACACTGAAAAATGTTAAAAGAGCCATTGTCCCAAAATGTACTAGGAGTAAGAAATGGTCTTGTCATTAAGGGGTTAAAACCACATGAGACTTATATAGAGCCTTAATTCTATTAACATTCCTTTAACAGACATTCTCAATGTTCACAGAACCCAACCCCAAAAAGTCAATGGATCAGGTAAGGGGAGTAAGTGATACAAAGGGTATTCCCCCACCTGTGTTAACCCTTCCTGTAGCGATGCCACTGTCTGGGCAAACAGGGCTGTGTTAGCCGATTCAGAGATCCAGCCTAGTTACACGGTTTGAAGGGCCGGAGCAGTATGCAGCCACATTCAGTCTTTACATAACGAAATACATTTTTTTTAACGTATTTTGCGTAAATTGCTCCCGGCTTAGAGTTCCATGAAAATATCTGCCTCTGCCTGGGGACAGGGGGTCCGGGGCAACTCCAGTTAGCCTGGCCCTGTGACACCCCATGGGTATTTATAATGCTATTATTTTAACTCTTTCCATGCCAGGAGTTTTGGCAAGATATAGCACCGATTTTAGCACTTGCTCATAAAAATAAGCTATTTTTATTTATTTTATATTTTTTGGACTTTGTTTTACATTTTGTTGGAACTGAATGGTTCCCCCGATGGTGACATTACTGCATAATTATTTTTAAACCCTACCAAATTTGTATTTATTTATTTTACTAATCTTTTTTACTAATCTTTTGTATTTAATCTGCAAGGGGAGGAGGGTCTGAAACTTGTTTATTTTTTAATGGACGCTGCCATCTTGCGAAATCTCTCGCAGTGGAGCTTGTGACTGCTCTGTTACGGTCACAGTGCGTCCTGGGGTGGGTTTTCGGTGTAGCTAAATGTCTCGCTATCGAGGCATTTCAGCAACACCCTTGAAGCTTAGGAGGCGATCTAACCAAATATGCTTCTAGTGGTTAAATGTTTTTAACCCATCAATAGTTAAACGCAGCAAACCAAACCTATAATGATGCCCCATGTAATATCAATGTGCCATGCCAAGAAAATGTACAATAAAATAAACAGAAACATATACCATCTGGGACAGTTGATAGAACATTGTATACAGCGATGAATTCACGTCATACGGAAGAATAAATACATTCATGTTCATAAAAATGCCAATAATGCCAATTAACTGACTATAAATGAATAGCAGACGTGTGCAAAAGAGCCAACAACGATTCGGACTAAGTTTTTAGTTAGTTTTTGGTCCATTTGATTTCAGACAACGTATTACGCTTCCAGACCATTTGTTTTGGAGTAAAAATCGGGGTAACGAAATTCGTTGTCTTACACCCACATTTACTGCGAGAGAATCAAGGAGCATATGATTCAGTATGATACAGTATTACAGTGCAGAGGAAGTGTGTTGGAATTGTGGTAGAATGCGAGGTACTATGTTCCATAATTGGTGACACAGTGAAAGAGTTAAGTCCTGGAGTAAAGACTTCAAAATTATTTGTAATTTTGTAGGAATCAAAACTGCTTTACTTGACTTGGCCATAGATCTATTGAATTCCGAGATTCTGTGGATTTGTGTAAGGAATCAGGTCCAGTCATTGATGCCCATGGGGGATAGCATGGCCAGAGTGGGCCCTGACTTGGCTCCCGAGTAGGGCCAGGCTTTGGCGCCAGTTTGGCTAAGTTGGGGGTGGGGTTTAGGGTGTAGTTATTGGGGTTATTTAAGAGGTTGTGACATAAGGCTTAGGGACATTTTGTAGTCACCTTACCCTGTGTTGTTTGTCCTGCCCTCCCTTCCTGTTTATTGTGTTATGTTGGGGTATTTGTGTTATGTTGGGGTATTTCTGCTGTCACAGCCAGGTGGGTAGCTTACCGGGTATCTAGGGGTGTGAATGCTCTGAGGGAGAGCATTTGATGAGAGTTTCCCGGTAGGTGGTGCTGGGAGCTTCAGGTTTGGGTTTGGGCATCTTGGTATGTCCGTCCCTGTGTGGTGGTTCCTAGTTTGCCTCATAGGCTTTATGGTTTTTGTTAATTATTTATGTTTATTGATGTTATTTATTATATTTATGTGTTCAGTTTGGTAGTCTTTGCCCTATTAACGCAACAAGGTATCTGGCCTAAGGTTGCGTGGCAATGACTTGGTTAATAAATAAAATTGTCTGTGGCCTTTTTAACCCAAGTTTCTTGTGTCTGTCATTGTTGGGTTAAGGTAAATTGGGTGGAGGGCCTGGCCGATATATAGCCGAATTTTTTTCAAATTCTAAGTTAAATTGTGACTCCCTACTTGCGGAACATGTTTAATGAAATAAAGAACCGAAGGAAGTTTCTATAAGCCCTATTTGCTATAAGGCCTATTCTGAAGCCCGATAAAGTTCCATTAGATAATAAATACTATAGACCAATATCTCTAATAAATTTAGACACTAAAATATATTCTGCGATACTTGCAAATAGAATTAAAACCAATCTAGATGTATTAATACACAAATATCAAACAGGTTTTATACAATCTAGATCTTCTAGTGATAATGTTAGGAAAATAATAGATATTTGTAAACATGGAAATATTACCAGGGACCCCATGCTGGCCCTGTCATTAGATGCAGAAAAAGCATTTGACAGGGTCAGCTGGGTGTTCCTGGAAGAAACTCTAAAAGCAATGGGTTTTGGACATGGAATTATAGATGCGATAATGCCATTATATACTATCCCTACAGCTAAAATAGTGGGCCAAGGATTTGAGTCTCAATGGTTGAACATTTTTAATGGCACAAGACAAGGATGTCCATTGGCTCCATTGTTATATATAATTTCATTGGTACCACTCACATCTAAAATGAGATATAACACTAACATTATAGGTAAAAAAATTGGACATCTGGAAATGAAACTGTCCCTTTATGCAGATGATGTTTTGATTACCTTGGATAAACCTATTATTACTATTGCGGCCCTACTAGAAGAAATTGAGCAATATGGTAGTTTATCTAATTATCAATAAAGTATAGAAATATCACAAGCTTTGTGTATAGCTATGACAGACAAAGATAAAAAAATACTTAAATCTGGATTTCAATTTTAGTGGCCAGACTCTGGGATAGACTATCAAGGAGTAACAAAATTATGGATAAAAACTGTCACCTTCTTCTTAAGCATACTCAAGTGAAATTAAATAAATGGAAAAATCTCCCTATCTCTTAGATGGGTAGAATCAATATTATTAAAGCATATATATTATCGGTTTGGTTATACAAATTCCGAATGATTCCGGATTCTCTACACATTTCTGGTTATCAGGGAATGGTCAGAGAAGTAGAATCTTAAGTAAGGTGTCTTGTCGCTCCGTCCTCCGTTCACACTTCTTTAGGAAAACAGGATATTATTGCAGATGCCTCCTGATGCACAAATTAGGATTCTTTACATTCTATTATTTTTCCTTGAAAAAGAACGTATTCAGAAATCCACAGAGTATCTCACACATAATGGTTATTTCTATGTGAAAATATAACAGAAGCATGGAAGGAATATCTATGGACTACATACAGATTATAAATAATTTCCATGCATAAATTGTATAAAAACCTCATAATTAATGTTTTAGTCTTAAAGGTTATTTGGATTTCTGTAAATGGTGCAGTATGCGCTACTGATCCTTTTGGGAACGCGCATAAAATGTTCTCCACCTTGTTAGAATCGCAGTCCTTGGGCTTAAAAGACTATCAGTGGAATCATGGTAATTATATGTAAGTATCTGTTTATTTACAATGTAATGAGTTCATCATACAAACCAGATCTACCGGCAGCTAAGTTATCAGATTCTGAATACTAAGCGTCACCCAAATACTGTTGTCTCGAGTTGTGCGGCCGAGGCTAATTCCCACGGGCCAAGTTCATTCCGGCTTTATAATATAATAGTTGTTTTCATTAAACATTCTACAATATTCTTTAAAAAACAATATACATATTGATTCAGTTATAATGACAATGCTGCCTCTCATATATCTACTTCTGGTTTACTTCTATTTGTAAGATGTCTCTTAGTATCTTTTCTTACTATATCATTACAATTTCTTAATGTATTTCGTACTAAAGAACATCAATTAAATCCATTATTAAGCCAATGCAGTTGATGAGGACACCTGTTAGTTTATGCAGATAGTTAATGGGATCTTAATGGGATCGTCTTATCTACATATAAATAATCTTCATAGATTTGCTAATTGATTCCTTTCTGATCTTAAAGACTTTCCTTAGACGCGAGTTTCGGTTATCTGAGCCTCCTGGCTACGAAACCTTCACTACAGTGCAGCAACTGCAACAACTTCCCAAAGTCCCGTTATTCCTGTAGTTTAAGTATCTCGTGGTCACACGCGCTACAACCTGTAACAAAGGAACAGACTGACGGACCCGGCCCTCAACACTGAATTAAGGCTGGGGTCATGTCATGGAGCTGCTTTCATGTAAAACAAGGACATTTCTGGCTGTAACCTAATCAAAAGTGTTTTCTTACCATCAATTAGCATTTTAAACTTGGATCAGCGAACACAACGTGCCATTAGAAAACAGGAGTGATAAAGGAGTGGTGGGAGTGATAAGGGAGTGATGGGAGTGATAAAGGACCTCTGTATGCCTCTGAAGTGATTCCATTAAAAATCAGCCATTTCCACCTACAATACTCATTTACAGCATTTGTGCTGGGTTTCTGATCTATTTAATGTTATTCTAATGCACAAAATCTATTTTTCTTTCAAGTGACCCCAAACCGTATATATATATACATGATAGAAGTAACCCTACACACAGCCTTATATATGTGAGAGCTTCATCTGGAGAGCAAACTGAATAAAGGGAGCACACTGAGGATTTATCTCATTAAAGCATTACTTTTATATACAAATAGCGATACTACAGAAAAAACTTAACTTTTCAGTCCCTCTTGGGTTTTTTTTTACGATAAAGGTATGAATATATATGAATATATACTGATATAAGGTGGTTGTGTGTAAACCTCATCGTATCACCGGATATCCCAAAAGAAAATGAAATTATTACTATTTTTATATAGAAACACAATTTATTTTTCTTTAGCTTTATTTCATATTTGCCAATCTGCACAAAGAACACACACTGCTTAAATCTACAAGAGATATTTATTAAAATTGTTAATAGGTACCGCAAAGACTCCACAAAATAAATCCCTTAATACAAAATATCTGTTGGCGAAGTCAAGAAGGTGGTGGTTCATGGATACATATATGGTGGTCATGCAGTAAAATCGTTGGCTGTTGGAAAAAAATCTTTGAGACCATCTCGTTTGTAGTCGAGAGACAGATCGCCATATCGCCTCGTAGAGCATTATTACTTCGAGATTGGCAGACGATTACGATAAAACAGAAAAATATAGTGGATCACATGATATTGGCAATATTAACAAATGGAGACAAAATACGATAATCTCTTGGGAACATATTTAAAATCAGATAATCAATCAGAGGCATATGGAACGAGGATATTATAGAGAAAAGGGACTTATGCACAAATATTGGGAAATTTGGGAAGACTTACCTATATCTATTGTCTTTACTGTAATTGATTACCACTAGGAATAGTGATATTTCAATTAGTTTTGTTTCAGTCGAGTCACTTCTGGCTTTGTCTAATTTTTTTTTTATTATGTACTATATTATAAAAGCAAATAAATATTATAAAAGTATTTTTTTTAAGCAGCAGTGAAAAATAGAGTTAATACATTAAACGGAACTACTAATGTAGTTTAATTAAAAAGTTTAATTACTGGCTGCCAAATAAGTCCATTTTATATGGATGACCCATAAGAAACGTTGAATACCACTTTCAGGTTATATGGCATTTTAATCTTCACAGTTTATTGGTATTTATTTGTTACTCTTGGGTGCCTCTTTTTGTATTTTTGTCGCTTTTCTTTTCGAGCAACGAACTTCGTTTCCAGCCATTCGGTCATTCGCCTATAAAGAGAAAGTTTGAGGATCCTGAGCACATTTAAAGTTATATTCTTCATGTCTGAGGTTAATATCATCTTGTTTAATTTAGAAAATACATTTAACAAACAAAACACACAACAGAAAAAAACAGATAACCTTCACGGGAGAACCCCAGAACC
>VKOC01034086.1:0-16508 GCA_009364415.1 Spea multiplicata | reverse complement strand
GGATTGGCATGCCAGCAATCCATTAAGCAGCCAGCGGAGGCAGTTTTACAGCCACTTTGAAACTGTCAGCTGCATCGGCTGCAATTGGAGCTTAGTGTTCAATGGTATAGCGTTTCACTTGGGGGGCCATGGCCCCCTCTGGCCCCCCCCTGGCGACGCCCCTGCCAGCAGCCCACTGCAAAAGAATGGACGTTTCTAAGTGAATCTAAATATAGGGATCAGTTATTGATACACTATATGTTTGCCAACTATACAAACACATTTACTATTGTATGTACTGTACAAATCATTGGTTTATTCCTCTTACTGATGAATTGCAGGTACCCATGTGCTCATATAAGGGAGCCCTGCGGTAACTACCTTGTTTGCTCAATAATTAAGAGGCTCCTGCTTTACATCACTTTTGTTATTTTGTTTCCTCAAATAGAAGTACTTATTATTTTGATCTTTTTAAATAATTTCGTTAAAGCAGATAATGGGTATAAACCAAAATGACAGGAGAAGGCTGCACATAATGTGTATTACATAGATCGGTATCATCGCAAAAATGTGTACACAAATAATTGAATTCCTAGAGTAGGCTGCAATTTGGGAATCCTATCGGCTATTTTGCTTTATGCTGTTTACCACTGCTTATTGAGAATCACCAGCGATACACCCCCCCCCCAAGTCTCTATTTCCCCATCATAATCCTCAAAAATCCAGGAAAATATTTATGTGTTTCTGAGAGTCATGAAAGCTGCCGTGTGCACTTTTTATTTTGTTTTCTAAAATATATACGCACGTGGTTTCATTATATTTTTCACAGATTCACAGATGGGGCAGCTATTACTTTACATTGTTTGATCCCTGCAATGCTGACAAGTTGATGTAACAAAAGTAGCAGGTTGATAGTGGACTCATGACCCCAATGCAACCAAGCCTGCGTAAAGGTATAGATTTGATTACATTTCGCTGACCATTCAGCAGCCCTGTGCATCACATAATGTATAGTGATGAAAAAACAAACCCCCTCAAGACATAATCACTCTGTCTAGACTAACGGATTCATTTTCGTACAAATGCGTTTTTGTGCCAAATTGTGCTGTTTCGTCCATTTGTCTGTATAACGAACGAAGGAATGCAACATTGGATGAAAGAAAAAGAAAAAATGTGCGCAATGCGAAAATCTTCGTCCATTAGTTTGTTGCTGCAGCCACCATTTTGATTCCACTGCTTCAACGCGTTTCTTTCTTGTTTCCATGGCAACCTGGACGGACGTATGGGATTTCTGAAAACCAACATTTTGGGCAAATTTCTTTTAATACAAAGATGACAATAGACAAAGCTTTTTTTTTTTTTTTTTTTTTTTTTTTTTACAGGAACTTTCCACCCGCGCCCCAAAAGAGATTATTTCTCAACCATAACTACGACTAAATTATTTTCTTAAACACTTCAACCTCCCCTTAGGAAATGTATGCAATATAAATTGTTTTATGTACAAGTAGATTGTACATGAAGCCCATGCACCATACAGCTCAGAACGCACAAGTATAAAAAAGGGTTTAAATCCCATAATCACATCCCATAAACACTATAAGTAGTAAATATATATATATGCCCTTGAGTATGGCTCCCTTTTTGTACGTAGTAGATACGTAACGGGCCGTCTAAATCATCTTTGCCAGCCATGTAGGAGATACGTTGCGGGCAAAGAGGGTTTAGATGGTTCACAGAAGTTAATAACAATGGGAGTACATTGCCCAGATGTCAGTGTGGACTGCAGTAGGCTGATGCCAGACAAATGTCTGCTAGGTATCAGGACTGATAGCCTAAAACAAAAAGAAGGTCACCAACTTTGAAGCCATCAGTCAAGGCTTAGGCTCCTCTCTTACTCAGTGATGTTGCATGTGCACTAAGGTATGATGCATGCTGATGACCACCAAGGAATATCTAGCTGGGTTGCAGAAAAAAACATCTATGTCCTTCAAATGCAACTCTTGCCGTGTTTCCCCTTGTGACCATGTTAAAACCTTGTAGAACACATGAAGGGATAGGTCTGAAAAGTAGCCTAGAAAACTGTAAATCAACCTTAATCCTACAAAAAGCATGATTAATGTACTCAATAAAAAAATTTAATTTAAAGTTCCAATTCTCTATGGACTACACTTTTTTGTCTTGCCAGCTATTGGATCTAGATGATTCATCTTGATTTTCGTCCAGTAATGCTGAAAAATAAAATACCTCTCATACCAGAAGACAAGGAAAGTATCTCTCATTAGTCTGGTAGAGGAACGGTTAAAACTGTTTCCTTTGCTGTGTTGGTGGGGTTGCCATAGCAACAAATTTAGCCAGCGGACAAGTAACATTATTGGTTTGTTTGTAGCTAAGGTACATTATTTTACCCTGATAGATCAGCGAAATATATTTACTTTGCAGATAAATTCAGCAATCTGATTTACCTTGAAAGAATGAGCATGAGAACACAAAATGTTTTACATTTACAATTAAAGCACCCGTTTGATGTGTTATTATAAACACAAGCATTGGGCTCTCATACAGACACCATAAAGCCAAAATAAAACACAATTTTCAAGTTTCATAAATAAAAATTCATTCGGAACATTGCTCGAAGACAAAAAACAGTATGCCTTAGCTTAATGAAGGCAATGTTTGTATGCTTCTCCTCACTCATCTGTTGGGAACATAGTCCCATCCAATACAACAATGTACATTTGTATGCTGAACTATAATTTTATAGCAAGACAGGAGGCTTCGTATTTTGCATTAACCTCCAGCAGCAAAACAGTTAACAGAGAAACAATAAAACTACCAATAGGAACACAGGAAACAGTCTATAAAAGTCTGCACAACTAGAAACTCCTCCTCTTTCTTTGCTGCTTAACCTCCAGGTGAGAACATTATTCTTTATATTGTCTATAGGTACTATGTATTATTTTATTTTATTCTATCATTGATGTGTTTTTATTTGCCTTAGTACCTTTGCAGCTGTTGGTGGGTTTTATCCTACCTCCCTTTGCTGCCTCTCCCTGTGTCCACCGTGCCCTCTCTCTGTTCTTCCTCCCGGACCTCGGGTTTGCCTGTCTGTCAGGCCACGTGGGCTAGGTCTCCTCTATACCCGGGGTGGCGGTTTTTCTCTCCGCCCTAGGGTTATCCTCGGTCCCGCTACCTGCGCGGCTATCTCTTCTCTTTTCCGCTCGGCGTTTTTTCCCATTCCTTACGCGGCGGTCTACCGCGTTTTCTGTTCGGCGACCTGCCGCGTGTATGTGCGGCGGCTTGCCGCGTTGATGTGCTAGCTTGCGGCAGCGTGCCGCCTACCGTGCCGCGGTCTTCCTCGGCCAGTTTTTTCCCGGGCGTCGGTTGGGTACGTGTCCGCGCGGCGGCCTGTTCCGTTACCGCGTTGCGGCCTGTATTTTGCCGCTCTGCAGTCTGTTTGTTGCCTCGTCCCGCGAGGCTTTCGTTTTCCTTCGCCCGCGGCGTGGTGGTGGCCCCAGCGTTTCCTGGCGGCCTTCACCACGCTGCGCGCCGTCACTTTGTATTTATGATGAGTATTTTCATCATAAATAAAAATTTTGGTATCTGTCCACTTTTCCTGGGTGACCCCCTGCTGCCCTCCCCATGGGTGAACCCACTACCTATTACTGTTTATGGCCTTGCTTCTGATTGCTTTGGGTGAACCCCCTTCAGGCCTTCTTTCTCTGGGGTGACCCCCTTACTAAGCTTTGCCCCTTGGGTGACCCCTTCCAATCACTGCTCGGGTAGCCCCCCTGCAGTCATCAGGCGTGGTGAGCCCCACTCCTCTAGGCACGTTATTGGGGATACTGCACCTACCTTAGGTTTGCATTTTACCGTACGGGTGAACCCCGGTTATTTGGCCTGTGTCTGGACCTTGCCCCTACTCACTCCTTGTTGTTTTGTATTCCCAATAGACACACTTGGAGTGCAATGGCCGAAGATTTACAAAACCAACTTCCGGCGGCCGTTCAGGCTTGGCTCCGCTCTGCACTGGCTGCGTCGCTCCCTGCCGCCCTCGAGGAGCTCCAATCTGCGCGCCCAGCTCCTCCTATCGTTTCTCCTACCGGGGTTGAGGAGTCAGACGCGGCCGGTTCGTCTTCCCCCGCGGGCACGGTGGCTTCACAGAAACGTACCTGGAGCGAATTGCCTTCCACATCGGCAAAAGGTAAGGCTCCATTTAAAAAGGCCCGCAGTTCAGTCCTTCCCATGGTGTCCCCAACTGAGGACCTCACAGACTACAAGGTTTTGGATGAGTAGTGCGCTGGCTCTTCTGGTTTAGCCTCCCCTGCCCGGGAACAGGACTTCGCTCCCGATCCTCCCAAGATTCCACTCAACCCGTCCAGCGCTCCCGACCAACTGTTCGAGGTAACGGATGACCTCGGCACTCCGTTGTTTGACCCCAGAGCCCTTCGCCACCCTAGTTCTTCAGAGTGGACTCCTTCGGCCCACATTGCCGAGTTTTTGCAGTTCTGTATCCGCCGTCCTCTGGACAAGGACGTACGTCAAAGGCTCCGCTCAAAGTGCCCTCGACCTACCATCAAGGATAAGATCCTCAATACCCCCGAGTTCGACCAGACTTTCGTGACTTTCCTTACTAAGAACGGTAAAGACCCTCGTAAGGGCATTGAGCTGGGCTTGCGCTCAGCACAAGACAAACTTTTGGACGTCTCAGGCCCTTTGACACAAGTCTTCCAAATGGCTGACGAAGCCATAACTGACGGCACTCCTCTGGATCGCCAGTTGGTTCGTGACTGGACTCATCGAGCCTTATGTCTTCTGGGCAACGCCAATTGCGCTATCTCCTCCGAACGACGCAAAGCGGCGTTATTCAAGCTGGACGCCAAGTTGGCCGAATTGGCCCCTAAGGAACTGGGCGCTGAAGCCAAGGGTCTACTCTTTGGCGAAAAATTTATTAAAGACCTGAGCCAACACGTGAACTTGTTCACCTCCCTCACCAAGGCCCAGACTAACATGAGGCGCGTTTTTCATTCAGTGAATCGTTTTGCCTCCAGAGCTGGCCGGCAGAGGGGTCGTGCCGCCAGCAGAACAGCCTCATTTGGCTCTAGACCCCGGTTTCCAGACGCCTCCAGCGCCTACCGCTCCCACTACAGGCTTCCATTCTCCAGAGGTGGCTCCAGGGGCAGATAATTTTCGTCCACCAGAGGAAGATCAGGGGGGTCGGCTCGCCCATTTTTTCCATGTCTGGTCTCGCCTTACGTCCGATCCTTGGGTTCTTCAGACTGTGGAGGGTTTCCATCTGGAGTTTCTCTCCATTCGGCAAGCTTCTCTCCCTCCTCTCCCCAGGCTGTCTCGCGATGCCGCATCCCTGGTACACTCTGACCTCTCCTCTCTCCTAGAGAAGGGTGCCATAGAAAGGGCAGACTCCCCTACTGGCTTTATCAGTTCCGCCCCGTGATCAACCTCCGGGCCCTCAACAGGCACGTTGTGTACCGTCACTTCAAAATGGAGGGTATACATCTCCTTCGCGACCTTCTCAGGGAGAACGATTGGTTCTCTCGCCTTGACCTCAAGGACGCTTACCTCACCGTCCCAGTCCATCGCGACGATCGGAGGTTTCTACAGTTTCGCTGGCGCGGCCACCTCTGGCAGTTCACCTGCCTCCCTTTCGGCCTCAGCTCCGCTCCATGGTGCTTCACCAAGCTATTGAAGCCGGTCATGGAGTTCCTTCGGGCTCGCTGTATTCGCTCCATCATTTACTTGGACGATATCCTGCTCATGGCCCAGGATGTCGAGTCCCTGCGTCGCGATACTTACCTCGCGGTCCATCTGCTTCAGGACTTGGGTTTTGTCATCAACAAGGCTAAGTCGGTCTTAGTCCCGACGCAGACCGTTCAGTTCCTCGGTTTCTCGGTGGATTCGGTGGCATCTGTCCTCAGGCTTCCCCGCGACAAGGTCTTGGTCATCAAGAAGGAGATTCGCAGGCTCCTTCGCGGTGGCTTGGTCTCGCACAGGAACCTAGCCAGGGTTATTGGCCTGCTGTCTGCATCCATTCAGGCCATATTCCCGGCCCCTCTCCACTACAGAGCCCTTCAGCGTCTGAAGACGAGGCACCTTCGCGAGTCGGCCTCCTACGACACGATGGTCTCCCTGTCGGATGAGGCCCGGTTAGAACTCCATTGGTGGTTGGTCCACATGGACGCGTGGAACTGCCGTGCCATTTTCGGGTCAAGCCCAGATTTTGTCTTAGACTCTGACGCACGCCTGTCTGGTTGGGGGGCAGTTTGCGGGGACGTGGCTGATCCTTCCCTCATCCTGGGATCTGCTTCGGGATCCGGAGGGGAACCCTCATCCTCTTATCCTCCAGGATCGTCTGACGCTGGTGGCTTAGTCGGTTTCTGGGGATCCTGGCATGTGCCGGGCTTATCGGAGTCAGCTAGAGACCTGCTCTGGGGCTCTTGGGCCCCGGGCACCAGGAGATCTTACCCCCAGGCTTGGAACGCCTGGAATCGCTGGTGTCTGGTTCGACACATTGATCCCCTTACGGCACCTGTGACGGCGGTCCTTAATTTTTTGGCTCATCTTTTTTCCATGGGCAAGTCCTACCATACTATTAATTTGTTCCGCTCGGCCATTTCGCCTGCTCACGTTCCGGTGCAGGGCTTGGGTGTCGGTAAGGATTTGGCGGTCTGTCGTCTCCTCCGGGGTATTTGGCTCTCTAGACCCCCGAAGGCTCGTTATGAGTCCTTTTGGGATGTCTCCCGGGTACTCTGTTTTTTGGAAAATTGGCCGGACAACGATGGGTTGTCTTTCTGTCAGCTTTCCGACAAGACGGCTCTTCTTCTGTGTCTTGTTTCCTTTTGACGGGTGTCTGATGTTTGTGCTTTTGACGTGTCCTCTTTTACTTTTTTCGTAGGACGAAGTCCAATTCCTCTTCGGTGTCTTACCCTTACTTTCCCGATCGGCCACGCCTTTGTGTGGCCCGTTGTGTCCATTCTTATCTAGCCAGGTCGGCTCAGTTCCGGTCGTCCCCTTCAGGTCCGCTCTTCATCTCTTACGTGCGTCCCTTTCGCCCTATCTCTATCCCCACGCTTTCTAGGTGGATTTGTTGGCTTCTCCTTTTGGCTGGCATTGAGGGCTCCTTTGGGGCGCATTCGGTTCGTGGCGTGGCCGCCTCTGCGGCATTGTCGGTTGGCTGCTCCCTCTCAGACCTTTTGTCAGCGGCGGACTAACGTCAGTGGGCAGTCCTGCTATGATACTTAATAATACATTATTCAAGCCTACAGTATTCACTCCCCATGGCATTTTCCTGTTTTGTTGCATTACAACCTGGAATTAAAATTGATTTGTATCGTTTAGTTTATACAACATGGCTACCACTTTAATGATACAAAATACTTTTTTATTGTGAAAAAAAAACAAGAAATAAGACAAAAAACAGGAAGCTTGAGCGTGCATCACCAGTCACCTCCCCAAAGTCAATACTTTGTAGAACCGCATTTTGCAGCAATTACATCTGCAAGTCTTTTGGGGTACATCTCTATAAGCTTGACACATCTAGCCACTGGGAGCCATTTTTCAAAGCGAAACTTCTCCAGCCCCTTCAAATTGGATGGGTTCCACTGGTGTAAGCTTTAAGTGATACCACAGATTTTACATTGGATTGAGGTCTGGGCGTTTCCCTAGGCCACTCCAAGGCATTTAGGTGTTTTATCCTTAAACCACTCAAGTGTTGCTTAAGCAGTATACCTAGGGTCATTGTCCTGCTGAAATTGAATCTCTATCCCAGTCTCAAATCTCTGAAAACAGCTTTGCCTCAATAGTTTCCCTGTATTAAGCACCATCCATCATTCCTTCAATCCTGACCAGTTTCCCAGTCCCTGTGGATGAATAACATTCCCCAAGCATGATGCTGCCAATACCATGTTTCACTGGGGATGGTGTTCTCGGGGTGATAAGAGGTTTTGGGTTTGCACCAGACATAGCGTTTTCCTTGATGGCCAAAAAGCTCAATTTTAGTCTCATCTGACCAGATTACCTTCTTCCATATGTTTGGGGAGCCTCCTAGATGCCTTTTGGTGAACACAGGGCCGGACTGGGAATAAAAAGCAGCCCTGGAAATATTTTGATACCAGCCCTATATATTTTTTGCAAACTCATGTGCCCATACGCAACAACAGGGGTATAACTAGAAACCACAGAGCCCCAGGACACCCATTTTTTTCTTTAAGCAATTACTTTTTTTCTGGCTACTCTTCTGTAAGGCCCAGCTCTGAGGAGTGTCATTATGGACCCAGCTTTCTGGACTTGGGCATGACCATATTATTATTATACCATAGGAAACCAGAAGTATTAAAAGGATATGAACACAAATACAGCTAAAGCCTCATACTGGTTTTCATTATGTGCTTTGATACACCTCACAATTTTACTTTCAAAGAATTTGTTTCCACCGTTGAAAAAAACATAATTCAAATAGGATGACCACCTCCATGATAACACCAAGAAACATATGTAGAGATGTTACATGGTTATATGACCACAAGTATCTGAGCAGAAAATAAATAGCAAAGACTGAATTTCCTATTAACCACTGCTGGCTGGCAAATTGCATTTCCACTTGTGACCAAAATGAGAGGGCAAGCAAGTTAACAAAAATGAAAATTCAAGGCAACAACTTGCACAAGTTGAACTCTATTTTAGCACCAACCTGTGCCAAACACTGCAGTAAAATTTAGTTTTTCCAATTTTAAACACAGTGCTTCAGTAGCTTTATTTCCCAGGGTACATGCAAGTACAGAAACAACTCATGATTTGTTTTCAGCAACACCTCCAAGTATAGGAATACCCCACATGCAGGGGTCAAAACCAGGGTCCCATATTTCAATGTAACCTCATAAAACTATGTATTTTAGAAAACTAGACAGAACAGGGAATCTGATTAGAGACATATTGACATATTCAATGGAGCTTCCAAAAGACTGCATTTTTCACACCCACCTTGCAATTTCACCATTCTGCATTGATATTTGAAAGTTCTTGATTTGTATTCACCAATACCTCCTGAGTACAGCAACATACCACCTGCATGGGTAAGTCATGTTTCTTAGATGTTGTGGGGACACCCCACATTACATTGGGCTACACATATGTCACAAGAGAGTATAAAGTATAACCCAACAAACCATGTCTGAATTCCAGACAGACAGCAGGAGCGTTCTCCATTCTCTTGTGGCAATGTGGGAACTTACCCATGACGTGCAACGTACATCACTCATCCTCTAGGGACATTTTCTCAAGATGTACCTGGTACATTGCTGGTCACGCAGGAGTTAATATGGTTTTTGTCAAACAGATCAATAACATCACTGTTTCTCTCTCTTATTAGATAAGTAATTAAGGTGCAGTGGAACAACGAACCTTCTGAACAAATGACACAGCTAATATTAACTTCCTAGATCAAAACTCCTGTAATAACAACAATTTCCAAGCAAACCTCCTTGTCCTATGACTAATGTTCACTATAAGCATGTTATCTTCATTCTTAGTATGCTTATTATTAGCCACACTAAAAAAGCCTCACTTTTTTTTAACCTCGCTTGGCCTGTGCAGGGCACATCACATGTGTTGTTTAGGGCAAATGTGACACAGGCAGAGTATTTGGGGACACTGACAAGCTGTTTGGTGGTAAAGTTGGCACAGACAAGCTGTTTGGGGAACTAACTAGCTGTTTGGGGACAACTACGGAACAGACAAGCTGTTTGGAGCACTGGCAAGCTGGTTGGGGACAAATATGGCACAGACAGGCTGTTTGAGAGCACTTACAAGCTGGTGACAAAGATGGCACAAGAGGCTCGTTGGAGCACTGACTGCTTGGTGGGAAAGATGGGCAAACAAGATGCTTGGGGACAAAGATGGCACATGCAAGCTGGGTTAGAGAGGTAACATACAAGCTATTTGGGGTGCAGATAAGATGTTTGGGGACTAAGATGACACTGATAAGCTGTTTGGCAGTGCTGTGATTTTTATGCCAAATTTCCCTCATGCTCTCTCACATTCTGACTCATGCTCTCATTAACACTCTCTCACACTCATTCACACTCAGTGTCTGTCATGCCCCTCTCACCCTTACCTGCTCTCCCCAGCTGTCCTCCAGCTGTGCAGGCCAACCAAAAACTCCACGATCGCGGAGTAGGCCGAAGCCGCGGTAGAGCGGAAGGCCAAAACCACGGCCTAAAGCTCCAGCAAACACCAGGGAGAACTTCCAGGTGTTGCCCAAACATCAACATAATGCAGTACACCTGTCAACTTGTTCAGTACAGGGGAGGAGTAGATACCTGCAGGCCTATAAAAATCCCTCCAACTAGGAACACTTTACTCCCAGAACTTTGGTTCCTGTATGTCTGTGGACTTCAGCTTCCTGTTCTCCTCTGCTCGCTCTGCTACAGACCCTCTATTGGATTCTCTGTTACTTGACATTTGGCTTCCCTATTGGACTACCCTGTTACCTGACCCTTGCCTGGACCACCGTTTACTCTGATCGCTGCCTGCCCCTGATCTATTGAACTGTTTGCTGACACTGCTTTGGACTATCCTCTACTCTTACGCTCCCAGCCCAATCCTGACAGTGTCTATCACCTACTTTGCCTGTATCAGCTCCTGAACCAGGCCTCCCCGAGCAGGTTTCCTCCACGAGATTGCACAATATCCACTGTACGATAGGGCTATATAGATGGTGTAATGAATCAAAGTTCAAGTTTATTTGACTATGAAATAACATGATATGCTTCATCAAATAATACTATTACATATAGATGTAATGTCTGACCTCAGTATCACATCAATAAAAAGAAAAGCCAAAGCAAGTATTTTTGTATATTATATTAAATATGAAAGTCAGCCATGGATAGAGGGTATGTGATAATAACATAATGATAAATAGTTTATCCATTGAGTATAATTGTATATTTCTAGCTGAACCAAATTACCTAGCTTATCAAACACCAAATAGAAAATAAATGTAGTGCATTTTTTTTACGGCTGAATAGTTATCGGGTGGAATATATGATGTAACCATTGTGTTTAATGTCCCAATGTGTTGAAATCACAATGCATTTACCCAGAAATTACTGGAATACCAGAATAGCTGATACACAGCAAGGTCACAGCCTTGTAAATAGCTTATAATTAAAATGATAATAGGTTGAGCTGGAACCCAAGGCAATTTGTTTCAGTTCATTGTTTCTTTGATACAGTAAAGTTTAAAAAAAATGAAAATATGGTTACATTCTTCTATACAGTTCATCTTTGCACATATATTTGCTAGTTAGAGAAAGGCACTAGTCCTAATTCTAAGTACTTTTCTATATAAATATAAATATAAAAAAAAGTAACATTTATGTTAAGACATATCTGTGTACTGTATTTACTAAGTGAAAATAATATGTTTCATAAAGTGTGTATACAACAAAACACATATAATATAATTAAATGAAAAGATAATTAATAATAAAATAAATAAATAGTAAAAACACAATATGACTTAACATTGTGTCAAAACATAAAAAAAGTCAATCACAATGAAAAAAAACAAATAT
Source organism: Spea multiplicata (assembly GCA_009364415.1). NCBI lineage: Eukaryota > Metazoa > Chordata > Amphibia > Anura > Pelobatidae > Spea > Spea multiplicata. The sequence goes on along the minus strand of VKOC01034086.1, from coordinate 4,938 downwards.
GTCAATTGAGAACAACTGCTTTAAAGGTTATTTTGTGAGTGGAAAGTACACATATTGAATATATTGAACTTATATGTCAACCACATCAGTGCCAATATTAGACAACTTATCGTACTAAGAATATATATATACATATATATACGTTATCAATAGATCAAGAAGGGCAAGAAAGGCAGCTGTCCCAAGCACCCAGTGGCAATGCACCTACATTTATGTCTGCTTCCGGAGGAGAATGTCATTTTAGTCTGGGGCAGGACCTTAGACCGTGCTTCATGTGCCGAGAACCCTAGTTCCGGCTCTGCCATAGATACCTAGTTTAAGGCCAACTGTGCATCCCATAACATAATGGTTAATTCCATGATCACATTCAAGAAATAAAATATAGATAGAAAATCCACATGTCCTCCTATCACCCTCATTACTATTCTGTCTGAGGCTGATGAAAGATGTAGTTCACAAAAGTGCAACCCCCCCCCCCAAAAAAAATGTTTTATATAAATTTCTGTGGCTGCATGTTTTTGGGTTTTTTTTAATAATCATTTTTATGGCAAGGGGTTTACAGTATAAAAGGCTATGAGGGCTGGACCTCATTAGGAAAGCAGAACCTTGTAAGCCCTATCATACATTTCTAGTTAAATGTGGTGTTTGAGTTGGAAATGTTGACAAAATATAACATTTTCCCATCATGAGATCCACCAGGTCTGCAGATAAAAGTGCCTTACCAGAAGCTAATAAGTGCTACACTATGTTACTGTATACAAAAAAAATCATATATTTGCAGTAATGTTTCCTCTATTAGGTAAAAACCTAAATGGGATGCTTCTACAAACATGATAAACTAGTGCTTCAGGAAAAACATGAGACAGATGTTTTCCTACCTGCTGCTTCTTCTAAGTTGACTGGAACATTAAGTCTTGCTGCTTTCTTTCATCTTCCTTCTTTTTTGTCGGTTCTGATACCGGATGCTTAGCTCTTGTCATTTCATTGGTGTATTTATTTTCCAGTTTCTGTCTTTTATTTGCTTGTTGTTTTAATGGAACATATGCCTCTAGTCTCAGCTTGTATACAAAATAAGCTGATCTGCCTTTGTCCAATTGCTGAAAATGTGTCTGGTGCCATCTCTTTCCCTCATACATACATACATACATACATGTATTTGCTCTCCGTACAACTCACATGTTTTTAAGTGGATAAAAATCGTGTCTTAAAACATTGCTCTGGTTTATAAAGTTTGTTGTCATGTATTTCTAGTTCTAGCGTCCAACTAGGTGCTAACCTACAGTACTTAGTCAAGTCCACTTTTCAACATACCTCATGGTATAGTCTCCAACTACTGATGCATTGGACACTCATAATAATACCGCATACTACAGGACAGGGACATATGAGATCAGAGAATGGGGGACAAGGGAGAGGAAAAGTAAAGGTGCTATCTTTTTCTTCTATTATAGGGGGAAGGATGGTGCAGACTCTTACATTACTCAAAATGTAATGCACATTGGGAGCAAACACAAATTTGGCAGCCTTGGTTTAAATTTGTTCTTCTCCAGTTGACCCCAGAACTGTCTGCACGACCCAAAAGGCAACTAGAATTCACCTTCAGCCCGCAACGACCAACATGAAGCAAAAATGAGAGGTATCTGCTTACTTTCTGAAACTTTTAACCCCCAACAATGTCTGGGCCCACTTGCAAACATTCAAACCTGGTGGTGGTCATCCTCTTCCTCCTCTGGTTGGCCGTTCTGATTTGTTATTTTGGAAATGATGGAATTCTTGGCTACAAAACAAGTGTGAATATGTCACATGCTATATGAAGTGGAAAACACTAAGTGAGATACATATGCAGTAATCTCCTTACAGTTTCCTAATGTTTATATTACATATGTTGGCTACTTTTTGTCACAGTCTGGTTGCACAATGCACAATGCATTATTAGGTTGTAGGAGTGCCAGAAACTTCCATTATTTGGAATCTTCCACAACCTAGGGGCAGCGTAATTGGTTACACAAGACTTTTCTTGTCTTAAATGTTTTTAACATGTAATATTAACATGTAATGTGATGTATCCAGTGAAGGATGCTTTGTGATGTAAATCCCATACTGTAGGGATTACATATGTATGCTATTCTTGATTGATGCACTTATATTGCACAATATCCACTGTACTGTAGGGCTATATAGGCGGTGGTGTTTCTGTCCAAGAGACAAACGAGGTGTCGAGGATACTATCACATAGAATTGCGCATGTTTCCTATAACATGACACAATTCAAGCATCTAGAAGAAGGTGGATAAGGCAAGACGCCACAGAAAATACACTGCATTAGACAGTGTATTTTCTGTGGCAAAAAAAGACAAATTTTTTTCTTTTCACTTTTCTCTTTATGGTGCATTGTGTGTTAAAAGATTATTTTGTATCTAATACAAAATAAGAAATAAAAAAACAATTTATAAATGTATCAATATCCACTGGCGTCTATTCACTAAAGAGGGAGTTTTTACCCCTTTTTGCAGTAGATATTCAATAGTGTTTGCCATTAATCATACATAGTGATATTAGGGACTTAAATGTTCAGCAATCATACAAGCTCACTCTTTGGTCAACAGACCCCACAACATCAAAAGACAGACAATTGTTTATTTTGTGTACTTATGAAAAGAGCAGAGTTTTTGAAGATACCGATGATGCCGGAGTCTTGATATATAAATATATCTTTATATGGTTTCTTGCCATATTTGCCCTTTTACTCTTGATGTGATTGTTCACCTGGAGTCTTATGCAGGTATCTCCTTTCTTTCTTGTTCCATTAGCTTGCCTCCTTTAGAAAATACGAAATGTACTTTAGAAAGCTTCTTTGTTCACCGTTGTACTACCTCTTGTTCTGCAACTAAATAGAATTTGGAATCCGTTCCAGCTGATCTCAGCTTTCACACCTCGGATTCTGGAAAGGACAGATGATGCTATGCCAAACAAAGCGTGCTTCTTAAAAGTTAAGTTTCTCTTAAAAAAATTAAATACGGTAATTAAAACACTATATTTTAGATAATTTAGCTTTAAATTTTCAGGTCTAAGTCTAAAAAGCACACCATTGTGTTAAAAATACCTTTTTCCACACTATTATTTATCAGGTTACCCTGGTATCTTTTGTAGACTGGAACAAAGGTGATCAGACTAAATGTAAAGTGATATTTCAAAAAGAGAATAGCCACATGAATACATTTTCTTATTTGCACTTGTGAATTGTAATCTAAAGCATTTATTAAGGTTCAATACATATTTATTTTTTATACATGCTGTGATGACAGATCTGGCTTTGAGTTTGGCTTTCATCTCATCATGAAAGAAAATTTTGTTAAATGTTCGGACCCACAGTCCTTTGGAGCAATGATTTATTTAGGCTTTCTGCCCTAGGCCTCACTGACATCACCAGTAGGGTTTCTCTGTACATCAGAAAGCAGTGGCGACTCTAGAAACAGTATATAGGGGGGGCACACAAGATACCACAGTCAAACTGGGGGGGCATTCATAATTTCCCCCATTAAATCATACCACTGAGAAAATATATATATATATATTGCCAAGTAATGTGCTATGGAATGATACTTTTGTTATTGGACTAACATAATACTTGATCATTTAACATGGGAAGACTGAAGCCACAATTTAGTACAACTAATCCTTGAAATAAATATTATATAGAGTAAATAACACAAATACCTTAAGTTTTCCACTAAATGATTTCAGGGCCTTGAATGTTTTGTCCCCTGAAGTCACTACAACTTCAGGAGGGCATTTTATCTCTGGATAAATATAAATTAAATAATTCCTACTGTAAGTTAAGTGCCAGGATGACCAGACACACACACCAACACAGGCTCTGTCACACCGACACCCAGACACACACACCAGGACAGGCTCACACCAGGACAGGCTCTGCCAAACCAATACCCAAACACACACCAGCACAGGCACACACAGGACAGGCTCTGCCACACCGACACCCAAACACACACAGGTCAGGCTCTACCACACCAACACCTATACGCACACATACCCCAGGACAGGCTCTGGTACGCTGATAACCAAAAGCACACAAACAGCAGGACACAATCTATGTCACTGACATCTACATCAGGATGGATTTTTCACACTGCATTGTTGTTTATACCCCCTTAGTGTTTTTGACCCTTGTGTATTGATGCCCCAGCCAGCATCCTTTTAGTATAGATTAATGTGGTGCCCCTACACCCTTGTATAATCGCCTCCAGTCACCACTATTTGTATTAATGTCCCCAGCAAGCAGGTATAGATCAACACATTAACACACAAACCCAGCTTTGCATGCATAGATCAATTGAAATTCACTTGTGATCTCAGCACTGAAGGTATATATATCAAATAAACAGAATCAGACATACAAATCCTGTATTTGCAGGTATACAATAACAATATATAAAACGTAGCATTGCAGGTATAGATCAAATAAATACATGGAAACAGCATTGATGGTATTACCGTATTTGCTCGATTATAAGACGACCCTGATTATAAAACGACACCCCGAAATCTGAATATTAATTTAGGAAAAAAAGAAAAAGCCTGAATATAAGACGACCCTATAGGAAAAAAGTTTCCTATAGTAAATGTAAATTCATGTAAACTATTTTTTTTTAATAAAAGCTATGATTGAGAAAAATATTTTGTTTTTAATTCCTTTTATTTTCCCAGGCTTGTCACTCTGCCCCATAAATGCTTAAACCTCTATATGCCACTGGGCCCCATGATATGCCTTTTAACCCTTTAAATGCCACTGGGCCCAATAATATGCCTTTTAACCCTCTATGTGCCACTCTGCCTCCAGACATGCTTTATACCCCTATATGCCACTCTGGCATTTAGGGGGTTAAAAGGCATATTATTGGGCAGAGTGGCATATAG
>VKOC01034077.1:0-13656 GCA_009364415.1 Spea multiplicata | reverse complement strand
ATATAACCCCCAGTGCTGTATACAGTAATATAACCCCCCAGCTCCGTTGCCATCAGTCATGTGATATTTTGGGTGACTTTCCTGGTTCAAACACCACACTAAGCTGATGCTTTATGGCGATGCTAATAAAGTCCGTTCCTCCATATTATTTAATTTGTCAGGCTCTCCACTTGGGTGATTAAAACTGAGCCATTCTATTGTTCCCCACAGGCAGTATGATAAGGAGTCAGGGGGGTTTAGTAGATCGGGGATCAGATAACAGAGAGAGAATCACACAAAATGGCTGAAAACTTATTATATTATGGGGCAAGGAAATGTTTTATATTTGGGGGAAGGAAATGTATGATACATTTATCTGAGAAAAGGGTTTTCATTAACAATGGCCCCAGTTCATGAGTTCTATGAGCGATCAAGGTCACGTCTTCCATCCTTTATGTGGAAAGCAGGTTCTGTTGTTGTGAAAGAGGGAATAAACCAATACTTCAGTTGTGATTTGGTGCTGATTATCTTGTGATATTAAGAGCCTTTGGGGTCCGAAGCACATAACATTTCATACATCTGAAAAAACACAATTTTACTTTACAAAAAAAGGTAGTAGATAAGTGGAACAGCCTCCCAGCAGCCTGGACACTGTGGCTACATACTATTCTGTGACCACCCCCCCCAGCCCAATGGGAATTTTATTCATTTTGATCTCTAATTTTTCAAACTTTTAGTAGAACTCCACTCAAAATTGAGTTTTCCTGCCACATTTAAAAATATTCATGAATCTGACCAAAGATGATGACACCAGATAGTATTATTGCATCATCTCGACACCGGCGATGTTCTGGCCGCCGCCAGACTCTCACTTTCGGATCTGTTGCTTTTTACTAATCCGCGGATTCAAACGTTTTGCAAAGATGGCAATTTGTGATCAATTGTGTGCCCCCCCCAACCCCAAAGAGCCATTCACTCGAGCCTAAAACGCAAGTCGTGCAAACAGAACGAGGGTGGTGAGGGGGAGATGGGGCTTGGCAGGGAAATAGAAGAGTTTGTACGCGGAATAAAAGCCGGGGTCTGCCAACTGTGTCCGATTGGGGGGTCGAGGTAGACTTTATAGCCTGCCGACTCTGCATTTTAAAAAAACGTCCAAGCTTACCGCTTTGTGGTCACCTTGGTAGCACCTAAGAGGACTATATGGTATCCGCAACTGCGGAAATTGCGAGAGACCGAGCCAGGACTCATGAGACACACTGGTTTGGGGCTCTTGGTGTATTCACTGGGTGTAACCGCCTGATCTGCTAAACCAGCCGTCAGCCGGCAGGTGGCCGATGTCCTCAAGCTGGCCTGGCGGTGAACGTGTTCAATAAAGCGGTGGCCGAGGCCTTGCCCACATGCTTGCGTTTGATATCTTATTGGGAAGGAGTATTGGGAAGTTATTTCACTATATCGCTATGGAGACTGAAAAAGATACTATAGGCCTAAGCCGTCATGTCACATGCTACAGCGGAACGCGTAAAATGCTCGTTGGTTCCACAAAATATTTTAATAATGTCCACAAAATGTAGCAGTGTGCACTTTTATACACTTTTATACATTTTTATACACTTTTATATACTTTTATACACTTTTATATATCAGCTTTAATTTCTATAAAAAGAAAACTAGTTCTTCAAACAGAAATGTGCAGAAATAGGACGCATTAATTTATTTAGTGACTCACGTGAGAAACGGGTTCATATTACCCAATTATTTAGATTGGATGTGATAAGAGTTCCGTCTGCCTCAAGGGCGGCCAAAAGACGTATTATCAGATTTAACGTGTTTTCGGACGCTGTCCCGCTGTATTGGGTCACCAGCCCGCTGGCCCACTTTTGCTGGCATTGAGGGTCACAGGTCGGTTGAGAAGATCGTCTGATCTCCCCTGATCACCTCTGATCTCCCCTGATCGCCCAGGGAGCTGTAAGGTCAATTGAGAACTGTCTTTTTGCAGCACAGACCTCCACTGCAGCCCCCCACGTGCCCACCTTGCAAAACCGAGGCGGTATAGCGGGTGCTTGGTCCTGTACTCCGAAGGGCTACATTGAGAAAGGGTGGGCAATATGTATAACAAATGGGCCATTCCCCACCCAGAGATTTTCGGAGTATCACCTCCTGGGGCATTTTTAAAAAAAATATTCACACAGCTCAATTTTCACCTAAAATCATTACTTGAAAATAATAGTCATGATATTAGCATACCTGGGAACTCCCTGGGTTTGCCCCTAAGTCTCAGGGTTTTTGCCCCAATCTCAGGGTGAAGGGGCAGATTCTCTCAGGGTCACACAGTCTGGAGCCAACTCCTTCCTATTCCCCCGTGCTGTGATCGTATATAAGACTCCCCAGTTGGTGCTTTTGCTCCCAGTATGTAATGGGTTGATCTCCCTGCTTGAGTGCAGGTGAATCATTTAAGTGTATCTTTTTTAATAACGACAAGTCAAGGTTTCCAAGACGGCCGGTATTTGCGCCATTTGGGTACCACATTTTCAGAGTCACTGTGTAGAATCTTCATGATGGGCTATTAAATGGTTAATATTTAATGAGCCTCGAGATCAGCTCATTTATAAAGTACCCAGGTACGGGTAATATGGGAAATTTGGGAATAAATACTACGGCCATTTAAACGAATTATTTCTTGTCCCTCTGTGCCAGATTTAAAAAAAATAAAAAAATTACCCGGAAATCATTAATTTGCAAATAAACTCTAATATCTCAACAAAATGAAAAGTAAACACACAGAAACATTCTATTAATGTTAAAAAATATATATTCTCTCCTGTCGCTGTTCCTATATGTTAATATATATACACACCTCATTATTTATAATTCAGATATCGGCTTTATTATTTAAAGGGCCGTTTATTCCTTATCTTCTGTGTAACTTAATCTCGTTATATATACACATACATTAAACAAATATCTGTACTGTACTCGTAGGAAATGATTTATCAGGAGCCAGACTGAGTAGAAAGGGGTTAATCCGGGACACGCCGTACAGAACGCTGGAGTGAATTTAATTTTATTGAATTGAATAGAATTTTATTTAAAGGAATCGACAGAAGATTTTTTTTTTTGAAAGACAGTTTAATGTCAAAAGTCATACAACACGGCAACACTGAGCACGGCAACAACACACAGGGTAGTTACACCGCGTCAGGCCTGAAAATACCCCCAAAAGCAGGTCAGGGCTCCCCTGCACCGAGCGCCCCCCCACCGCCTGACCGATAGGGACGTGGATCCTCGGAGGCTTTATCGATCCAGTGAGAATGATCTCCGTTATGCCGTCATCAATCCAGTCAGCTCTGTGTAATGTATTTGACCTCGCTACGCCGATCGCCATTAAAAGGCCGTTCGTTCACGCTGGCCGTGAATTTTCCGGCTGCGTACAATCCCAGCTCTCTAGAGGGAAGGGCGCTGAATAATAACGGGGCTGTTTCCATGCTATATTTATAAAAATTTACTTATTTTTAATTAATATCTGTCATGTGACACAAGAGCCACCGCTAATAGGTTACCATGGAAACAAAAAAAAAGGCTTTGCTTAACATAGGATGAATGCAATAAATATTTTCAATGGAACAGCGGGTGTAGAACAGTACGATTGTGGAGATGAGTTATTTCCGGTTTACGCATTGTACGGCGCTACAGAATATGATGGCGATATGTATAGCAGTAAATAATAATAAGGTTGTGTCTGCAGACAATGCGATTAGATAACCTTAATCAGTCGTTGGTCTCGTTTTAGATTCAGGAGCCGTATGTCTATCCCATGCATGTTTAATCCCCTCACTGTATTAGCCACTACCACTTCTGCTGGGAGGCTGCTCTAAAATATCCTTACATCTAAGCCACTGACTGTAGGATTGAGAGTGGCTTTCAAAGTAAGATTAAAGTATATCACACGCTTTGTTTGAAAAGAGCTTGAACCCAGATGCCCTTTAGATGATCTGCATAGGTTTAGGTTTGATAAATGTACGAGAAAGCGTATGAGTTTGGGGACGATAACCTGTATTACGCGTTTTACATTCTGCACTAAAGGAGCCTCAGATACACCGCGATTGAAAGGAATAACCCCTACGAGACACACGTTTTATATCTTTTATTAAAGACATTATTCCACAATCATAACTGAAATAAATGAAAAACACACAAAAAAAAAAATTCCATTCCTTTCAATTAGAAAAATATAGTACCTGCCACCCAGCCGAGGTACGCAGCTCCAGTCATTCTGCTCTTGTGGGATATTTTCTTGCAGTTTCTATACGTGCCGAGATGTCCGCCAACATACATTCAGGATGCCCTCTTTGTAACATTTAGGGATTTTAACACAGTTGCTGGATACATAGGGCAAGAATACAGTTTTAACCCCTTGGGTACTACTTTATATATCCCATATGATTTAAAAGCAGATGAAAACTGCGTAGTACACCGGTCTGTCCATACTATGTGTTCCCTATAAGGTGAGCAATCAAGCACTGAAACAGTTAAACCATAGTTAAGAATGCACTGTGCCTATGCAGAGTGCTGTTAATATATATATATATATATTTTATTATTATTTATGTATTTTTTAAATGGTTTTAGTGCCAGGCTGCTCACCCTATAGAGAACATTTTTTTTGTGCCACGATAACCGATTCATTACATGACACTGGCTATTAACATGCAAAAAAAATATATTTATTATTTTATTCAAGTATGATGATGATGATGATGAAATTAATTCAATTCTGCATCTAATCAAGTATTTATACAGTGCAGATTCTTACAAGCATCGCCCAACTTCAAGCATTATTTTGTTAAATGAGCAGAAAATATATATATACCGTATTTGCATTTTAGATGTGCTCTGGCCCCTTAAAAAAAAATGACATTTATGGGTGGGGTAGGGGTGTGTCAGGAATGCCCATAGCCACGCCCACTATAAATATGGCTCTCACACATGGCCGGGCCAAGCTTACGGTAAATTTGCCCTCAAAGCAACGATCTACCAATTTAAGATTAAATTGTTCGGTGCAATTTAATATTTGCACGTTTAAAAAAAACAAAAACAATGGTTTTAAACACCTTTTTTTAACCCCTTAATGACCAAGCCCGTACATGTACGGGCTCAAAATTGTTTTCAATAGGTTTAGGGACCGCCCATGGTCCTTAAGGGGTTAAAGGTAGAAAAACTCTAACATTTATAATATGTTAAAAATAAAGTAGAGCAAAAATCTAGGGGGGGGGCACTACTTCAGCGTATTTTTTTTTTTCCCCAACCCTACAAAACACATTTTCAAGTAATAGGACATAGATTCTTATGTGGATCTTATTAATAGGGTCTGTTTTTATTTTCGATCGTCTAATGAGATCCGACGGTGAAAAGGTTGTTATGAATGTAACAGTTTTCAGGGTTCTGTCTGGATGCCCCGCCGATCGCCGTATGGATGATGAGCCACGAGAAGAGCGGGTGTATAAATACAATGGAGGGTGTTCCTTGCTGAAGACAGTCTCAGCTTGCCTGGAAAGCTAGCGCTTCTGTGTTCAGGTGGCCAAGCATCGTGGTCACCAGCTCCGGCAGGTCGTATTCATGTTTCCAGCCCCAATCGTTGCGTGCGTTGCTGTCGTCGAAGTCCATCGGCCAACTGTCGGCTATAAGAACGTAGAATACAACATTTAAAGGTGATTATTGACTAAACATTGGGTTAAGTTAATGTTTTGTATAAGTGGGACAGCACCTTTACTCACAGGACAAGCTCAGCCCTTCCTACAGGGGTAACAAGCTGGGTTTGGACCCTCGTATCAAATACTTAAAGCCGTGGAATTAAGGATTTTCATCTCAAAAAACTGAATTGGAGGTTCTTCAACAGAACGTTCCAATGGAATTTTTAGACCAAAATTTGGAATCAAATTCCAATTTCCCGCTCCCACACTCACCAATGGCCTGCCTGACCGCGTCGATGTTGTACACGACTTCCAGCTCGGGCATGTGCTTCTGAACCTCCAGGGCAAGTTCCTCGGGGGTGAAGCTCATGGCGTTGATGTTGTAGGTCCTCATGGAGAGCGTCTCGGCCGGAGCTTCCAAGACCTCCAGCGTCGCTCGGAGACAGTCATCGATGTACATCATAGGCAGGCGCGTGTCGGGCTTCAAGTTGCATTCAAACCGGCCGGTCTTGATGGCATCGTGGAAAATCTGAACGGCATAATCTGGAGTTGGGGGGGGGGGAGGGGCAAATCAAAATATTAGTTTAAGGAAACTTGGTGAAAATGAAAACAACACAAAACTGGCACAACGCCAGTTCTAAAATCCATCAAACATTTGGTTAACACAATTCTCTGGGTGAGTATTAAGGATAAATAATACAAAGGCCAAATTAAAATTTTAATTTCAAATCTCTTTTCTCGACTTTTTTTTCGCAATGAAGAAGCAACTGCACAATCTAGCAGACATCAATATAACAAAAGTCTGGGGCTTCTCAGAAGCCTGGCCAGGTTTACCATCAATATTTTAATATATAAAAGGATTTATACCAATTTTATATCTATGGCTATTTTTGGGGGGTTTTTTTCTTCTTAATGGCCAGGTCAGCAATTTTGGCACAGTGGTTATTTTTTACCGCATTAATAAACGCTTCTTAAATTTCTTCCACAAATAGTTACATTTTTTTCATCGATTAATTTTCAATGAAAATGTATTAAATACTAACAAAAAGGCTAAAATTATAGTGTGGGGGAAAAAAAAAACAAAAACTGCCACATTTGACAATATAATGCTTCAAAAATAGTTAAATATTATCATGTATGTTAATGGAATTCTTGTTAAATAATAATTTATTAATACTAATTAATTATTCAAAATAAATATTAATTTATTTTTTTTATTTTTTTTAATGGCTCCAACCATTAATTGGGTTCCTGCACATCATCTATATATCTGACGACCGTATGAGAAATGTTTTACCCGTCGTTCCTCCTCCTGGCTGAGAGTCGGCGGAGATGATTCCAGGATACCGTAGACATCTGAAGTCCAGTCCGTATCTGTAGTTGTAATACTACGGAAAACCGATTAGCAGTAAATCTCATGGAACCGACTTTTAAAAATAATCAACTTAAAAATCTATAGAAAAAAAAAAACCACCGGAGGTTTACTTTGGGTGGTTCGTATCTTTTTTGGCCGGGACGTGGAACAGGTGTATGGTAACGCTCGGAGCCTGCGGAGTCAGCGCGTCTGACACAGAAATAGCCTATTCTCCCGCTGGAAGGCGAGCTGGCAGCTCCCGCAGGGTGTCTGTATATCGATAAGGCCCCGAGCCAAGATAATCGGTGTATTTAACTATTTCCGTGCCACGGAAAAGCGCTAGGTCTCAAAATCCTGTCCATTGTATATAGGAACATTTTTATCCAATCGTTTCTAGCCCAACAGAACACATTAAAGGTGCGGTTGCACCTAGGCTGTCATATAAAATATCGCCAGAAAACTACATTAAAAGGTTTATTGAGATACTAGAGCTGCTTAGCAACAGAGAACTGTCATTCTTCCTAAGCCCCTCCCCTATGTTATTGCATCACAGAAGTCTGACCTCCTACAGCTACTCTCAGTACCATTTAAGCCAATAGACCTTTAAGCAAACGGCCCTTCAGGGTGCAGAGAGGGAACAACTGAAGAGGGGCCGCTGAAAGAAGAAGACCTTCCTCATTGTTGTATAAGTGGAAGTTCGTACCTCTCCCATGAGCTCCGCGTGGACCTTCGAAACGCCGTAGATGGTCCGTGGCCTTTGTATGCAGAGGTCCGGGGTGGGGTTCCTGGGTGAAGATGGACCAAAGGCTCCAATGGTGCTGGGAATGAATAGACGGAGCCCGTGTTCGGCAGCGATGTCTAGAATGTTGTGGAGACCTGCGGAGAACGGGTTGGTTAGGTGCTTGCCAAATCATGTTTGGGCCGTATCGGGTGGGAATGTGTAAGGCAGTTTTCCTCCCCAGCTGACTTCTGTCAGTCTATTAGAGATGTAATTCCAAGTTTCAATTTAGCTTTCCACTGTTGAGGTTTTATGGCTTCGGAGTGGGGAACGCTCTACCAAACCAAGAGTCCAGGACTATGGGACCCTGTATGCCTGGCGTTCTTCCAGCGGATATATGGCTACTGTCCATCTAGTGGTTGGGCTATAGTTAACCTACATGCCACTTTATGCACCCCAGGAACCCTGAAAAAATTAGATTACAAGCCTGTCCTGACCCTTGAGACGCTTTAGAATCCAACCTCTTATCCTAATGGCAGTGGTTCCAAGCCCAGCCTTCAGACTCCGCGTTCTTACCGGTAATGTTGACGGCTCTGGCCAAAGGAACGTTGGCTTCACCGACGGCGCTCAGCAAAGCGCTGTAATGGATCAGCCAGTTGATTCGATTGTTCACCACAATTTCCCGGAGATTCTTGTAGTCCAAGATATCAGAATAGATAAAGGGGCCTGTAGGAAGAGACATTGTTTTATAAAAATGGATATCGCCTTATTGGCCACAGAGAGTCCCAGAGTCCCACTAGAGTTCTTCAGGCAAAGGAAGACGGCTAGCGGTCATAACATACTTTGCTTCACTCCTAAAGTTAGGGAAGTCATGTTCTGTATATAAATCCAATTATATATATATACCGTATATATATTTATATTGACACGTATATCTTTGCATGCCCATCAAAGTCATATCTTGAGCTGGACGCCTGTCTTGGCCACACCGGTCAACTCACTAGAACCCCCCGCCGCCTTGAAGATTCTTATGTATATTTAAGGGTGTAAGAGGGGGCTGTCGGAGTCCTTACCGCTGTAGAAGACATTATCTGGAGGTTTACGGATATCTGACAAAATGACGTTGTTCTTCCCGTAACGTTTCCTGTAAAATTAAGGGGAAAAAAACGGTTATTTGACATTTCCAACGCGTGCCATCGAGGCCACCTAAGCTACGGAGCTTCTGGAAGGAGCAGCAAGCGTTAAAGGAGCAGCAGGCGTTGTCGAGGGACCGGAGATGCAGGTCAGGTTTGGGTTTCAGGTTTCTGGTATTTAAAGCCGTAATCAAGTCAGGTTCATTTAAAAGGCCGTACCTTAGCAGCTTCGCGAGTCCAACACCCAGCTGACCGAGTCCTCCTATAAAGCAAGTAGATGTATAAGCATTAATCCTAAAAACTGCCCCACGTTTTCCTCCCCATAAGGCAATAAACAAAATCACAATTGCGTTCCGGAATCTTGGCCATCTTAGTTTATTGGCTGGGGCGCAGTTCTAGAATACGGTGACTGGGAGGGGGCTCGCCATCCGGCGACTGACCTGTGATCAGCACCCTGGGATGATCCGTCTCCGAGAAGGACACGGAGTGGAAGCTGGCGTCGGACGTCACCTGGCGCGGAGAGAAGCCGATAAGCCGGACCTGCGTGATCGAAGCCTGGCACCCGCACGCGGGGCTCTGCAGGATCTGCCTGGCGGCTCGGCTCACCGTCCTCAATACTGGCATCGCTACCCCAAAAGAAAAAAAAACACAAGAAAATCATGAAGCAAAGTAAAATTCTTAGGTGACAAAAAAACACTAATATTTAACCCCTTCAGACACTGAAAGGAGAGCGATGCATTTCGGCCCACAGCTAGAGAGTCAAAACATGTCACTACCTATAATATATCCATATTATATATACACACACACATATATATACACGCACACATATATATACACGCACACATACATTATATATATATATATTATACACACACACACATATATATACACAAACACACACACATTATACACACACACATATATATACACACACACATATATATACACAACACATACAATATAAAATATACACACACATACATTATATATATATTATACACACACACACACACATACATATATACACAAACACACACACATTATACACACACACATATATATATATATATACACACACACATATATATATACACGCACACATACAATATAAAAATATACACACACATACATTATATATATATATATTATACACACACACACACATATATATATACAAACACACACACATTATACACACACAGTAAGGTGAAACGGCAGCTTTGCATCCTCATGTACGTTAACCATTTCACTGCTGGAAATGCCCTGACATTGCACGCAATTTGATTACGGAGCATGAATGTCAGGGCATTTCCAGCAGCGAAATGGTTAACATCACCTCATTCCGCCCCCCCCCCATCTCATGTTGCTTGCGTGGCAGAAAGAGAGAGGGGGGGGGTATTTTATGAACGCAGCTCATCACGTACACCGCAGGCATTGCCCGTCCCAAAGCAATCCCTCACCGGGTGAAACCGGGATCTTGCAGGGTTTGGTGGAAATTTCAACACAATGGTTCCAAATTCTGGCTTTAATGACATCACACAAAGGTCACCATTAACTTTCACCTTTTTTGAAAATTCTTTCCTCGGAAAGGTTTTAAATGCACAGAAAAAATGTACTTGTCTTTACAGCTTATACGGCAACAGCTGGGAGGTCATCAGCCCCCCAGCAGAGGTGGTAGAGGGTAATGCAGCGAGGGTATTAAACACGCATGGGATAGACATACGGCTCCTGAATCTAAGACGAGACCAACGACTGATTAAGGTTTGAGTCTTTACAGCAGGAGAAACGGGGAGACTAGACGGGGGCCGAATGGGGCCGATCTGCTGGCATAAAGATTTGACTCCCACAGCTATGGGAATTTTAATTAAAAAGAATGAAAGGATGCAGGGATCTCACCGAGCAGACGGTGTCGCTTTGAGCCTAAAACCATTCGGCGTACAAGAGTACCTGCCTCTCGGGTGAATGAACTCCCATGACCCCCAGGCAGCCAAGGGCATTGCAGCTGCAGACAGCTGACAAAGCGATCTTTAAATCCTGCAAATTGTTTTCTTTTCACCCCATCAGCGTGCGAAATAGTAAAACATCAGAAAAAAAACAACTTTACATTTGAACAGAAGTATAGATTAGAGGATTTTTCCTCAAATCGATTTGATCCCCAAGCGGCAGAGTCACCCGCAGCACAACATTTATAGCAAATGGCATATAAACAGTTAAAAAAAATAAAAAATGTAATGGAATTTCTGTTTTGGACCCGCGTATAATTATATACCGATCCGCCAGCGCTTCTAATCCATCGGCATGCGCACCGTACAGCCCGTATACCTGAATTAACCCATCGAGTGCCAACAGATTCACCATGCAATCCCTGGGTATATTTTAAATATATATATATATAAAAAATTTATTTACCGGGAATTTATTTTATTTTTTAATATTTAGTATTTACCATAATCAGAGAAGAAAAAAATAAATAAATAAATAAAAAGAGTATTTTATAAACCACTTCCCATTAAATAAATAACATCAGTAATACAGAACGAGATATTTCGGATCTGATTGTACAGCGCTATGCAATATGATGGCGCTATATAAAAAAAAAATCATAATAATAATAATAATATTTAATACTAAAAAGCGATTTTAAAATATTGTGCAATTCAACCCAATTTTGCTTTATGGAATGTATTAACCAGCCACGGCTACCGAACCTTTGCTTTTGAGGCAAAGAAGGAGAAATGTAATCTAAAGCTAGAGGGTCGGAGGCTTAGATGTAAGGTAAGGAAGTTTTACTTTACTGAGGGGGTGGTGGATAAAGGGAACATCCTCCCAGCAGAAGTGGTAGAGGGTAATACAGTGGGATAGACATACGGCTCCTGAATCTAAGACGAGACCAACGACTGATTAAGGTTTGAATCTTTATATCCGGAACCAGACGGGGGCCGAATGGGGCCGACCCCCCTAACCGTATAAAATGAAAGATAATCCCTGTATATCTCAAAAAGGAATCTATTTTTTTGTTCCATTTGGCGAATTCTACCCTCTAGCAGTTTAGGGGTTAAGATTGACCTCTGCGTTGCATTTAATTTCTTTCGTTCCATTTGAACCACCATTTTTTTTGAAAAAATAATAATTAAAGAAACCCCGTAAAAAAAAAAACCAAAAAATTCCCCTTACCTCACTGGCTTTGTCTTGTTTGTCTTTGCAAAATTAAACAAGTGCATGGTTTTTATAGGACACAGCCTCCAAAAATCTACCAATCGCAGGCTGTGGGCAGGGTAGGCGTTGTCCCATACGTCAGGGGGGGGTGGTAGGGGAGGAATAAGGCAGATCATTACATCCCAACATGTTTTGCTTGGCAGACGTTCCCAGGCTTAACTACTCCAAAGGCAGCTGATCTATGTTGCTTACGACATACTGCTTGCCTGCGTTCCACATAACAGCGGCTCCTCATTCCTTTACGCAGAGCCCACGTTTGTAAATGAATGAGATTACAAACAATTTTTTTTTATTATTATTTTATTTTTATTATTATTTTATATATATATACCATATATATGCCTAATATATATGGTATATATATAATTAATATATAGGCATACGTGTGTGTGTGTATATATATATATATAATTATACACACACCCATGCCTAATATATATATTATATATATACATACATAACACATTTTAATTGTGTTGAAGTTTCCATATGTCTGTAAATAGAATTATTTTTAGAGAATTCCAACTAAAATGACTCATTTTCATTCTTACAATTTTTAACCCCGCAGTGAACTCGAGGTTTATGATTTAGCCCAGTCAGAGCTGTATTTAGAGCAGGAACGTCAGGACAGGCTGCGCATGTTTTTAGGAAATTCCTGTTCCAAAGTGTTTCTGACACATAAAAAAAGCCAAAAATACTGTCCAAGTGGTAGTAGCTGCTGTGAACATACACCGGGAGGCAGCCGCCTCTGACCTTGGGATGGGATTTGACATATTACTACAATCCGCTCATAAATTCAGTCGAAAGACAGATTGATGATCCACACGGCCGCGCAGGAGATTTATCCGTGAGCCAATAGGTAATTACAAGGTGCGCGAACATAAGAGACCTCCGTGACCTGCTGCTCAGATCAATAGAAGGAAGGCAAGTGATGCAAATATTTCGGGTTATTATTATTTATTGACTTATATAGCGCCATCATATTCCACAGCGCTGTACAATGGATCAGCAGGAGCTCAAGGGAGCTTACAATCTAGAGGTGCCTGGCAATTGATCTATACATCTTGCTGGCCCAATTGACAGTAAAGATATAAGCCAAGCACGCAGCCGCGCATATCCTGACTTAAAGCCACGATTTCTGTAAAAAAAAAAAACTGGGGTAAACCAAAGATTTTTGGGGCATTTATGGCGACGTTTATTCTTTTGATCGCACGACGTTAAGCTGTTAAGGTGACGCTTCCCCTTTAAGTCGCTAACAATGCTAAAGACGCTAATCTTGGTACAAAAGATGGAGAGCGCATGAAAGGGCCGGCTGCTCGCTCTATACTATGGGGGAGACGGCGTACGCGCCTCGGACCGCCACTAACCGGTTACAGGAATGCAGCAAGAGACAGCCGGATTATACCTGCTGAGACTCTCGAGACAGCCACCTGCCGTCACCCAGCCATGCCCTTGAGACATAAAGTTCTAATGTACATCGTAACTGCCCCTTTAATGCTCAGAGCAGTAAAACAGTAATATAACCCCCCAGCACTGTATACAGTAATATAACCCCCCAGCACTGTA
>VKOC01034076.1:0-12788 GCA_009364415.1 Spea multiplicata | reverse complement strand
ATTTGTGTGACATATAGTTATGTCTGCATGCATAAATTTATACGGTAAACAATGCTTTACCATAACTGTATTTTTTCAGTTCTGAACAATATGCAGATTTTAAACTGTTGTATTCCCAAAACAGAAAGTAAGAATAAGAGACTGTAAATATGCTATTAATTGAAAACACAACAAGTTTAATATAGATATTTTATTTAAATCTAGAACATATGTCTAGGAACATTACATGGAAAGATACAAATATGCCGGGAACCGTCAATTGTTTGAAAGGTATCAGTTACTGGAAGCTTGTATCGGACATGATCCGGTTTTGCTATTGACCCTATGTGGGCTCCCTGTACCCTATGTGTCAAGGTCTCAGGGACCATGATATAGTCCAGTCTGGAAAAAAGTGTGATGAGGGTGGGTATCAGATTGCAATGCCTCCAAGTGTCTAGTGGGTTGAAGTAATCAATTAGAAGGGCTGTAAGAAGGTTTTTGTTTTGCCACAAGGGGTTGGATGTGCCCCATTGATTATCTTCTGTTAGGTTAAGGTATCCCCGTAAAATAAGGTTAGGGCTTGGTATTGTGGACAGTAGTGTACATATATCCACCAAAAAAACCATGTTACCTTACATTAGTTGCCTAAATATTGACCAAAGTAAAAGGTACACCATTTATTTTTAGTCATACAATAATGTTTCTTCCCCCTGAGCACCACCTCCACCTGATAGGAAAGGCCTGCTGCTAGTAAAATAGAGGCACCTTTGGACTTATTGAAGTACATAGCTGCGAAACAATCTTTGATCCATGGGGCTTTGAGGGTATTACTGCCAGGATCATTCCAGTGGGTCTGCAAGAGGATGAGGTCTGGGCTGAGTTTTTTGGAGATGGTACGAGGTTCAATGGTGTGGTAGACGTTGGCAGGATAGTCTTTATAAGAACAAGAACCACTGCAGAGGCTGAAGTTTAACCTGCCATGCCCAGCAAAGTGAACCAGGGACAATTCTGCGGTAGTTGCAGAGATGGATGGTGGTAGTATTTCATCTCGGCAAACCATGGACGGAAGCTCATTATAATTGCAGGTTGGCCAGAGCATAGTTAAAATGCGGCCATCTTAGATTCCCGCCTCCCTGGCTTTTTGTATAAATGGAACCATTTTATCTGCTGGAATCCAATAAGTCCATTATAAATGGAAAATATTGCTAAAAACATGCCAAGTATTCTTTAATTTAGGTAATCTTTAAATCATATAATTAATGTGTATCTTGCTTATTCCATGGAAACAGAATTAGCATCCCCCCTACTTTTCAAATATGTTCACTTTTAATAACTATCTTCTACATTAGCTGAGATGGAAATCACAAATAGATTAAAATACACCAGGCTACTTTAGTAATTGTATAAATGATTGTGTGTACTTTCATTAATCAGATAACAATTTCCACAGCATGCTAACCTTCCCTAATGTGATATTGCATAGCAAAAAATGGATAATAAATCATTGATTAAAAAAAGTGCACTATACGGTTCATCAACAAATGGGAATGCAAACTAAGTACCAAGATGCTTGTATTTATATCCTTTTGTGAGTATACTTTGATTTGCCATCTCCTTCTTCTAGTCCTAATTTAATAGCCTGCATTATGTTTTTTAGATACACAGGGGACCTTCTTACTGCTGTTAATCTTAAATGTATTTACTGCATTCTAAAAGACATTTGAATAATATATTCAAACAAAAAATGCTTTTATTGACTATGGGTTAGCTTACTTTTTTAGATTTTTAGACCTAGACCCAGCAGCTAGATTCAGATGTTTAGAGACAGTTAAAGAGTTATGTTTGGGGTTACTCATTCGATTATCTATTTAGTGGTGGACGAGACAGTAAACATAAATTACGTGGCAAGTATATAATTTGTACAGCAATAGAGTTAACCTATGTACATTTCATTGGTAAAGCGATGTATTATGCAATTTAGCCTTTTATCTGTTTCCAGACCCTCTTGAGACCATACAAGTCAATGTAGCCCAGCTTTCTAATCACAATATGATTAGTAAAATATTTAGAAGATATAAAAAAAACAGAAAAAATAGTAGCTCCAAAAAATTAAATAAAAAGGTGGTAACATTTAAAATATGCAGTGATGTCACCATCAAGGAAACTATTCGGTTATAACAAAAATACAAAAAAAAGTCCAAAAATATATTAAAAAACCCCATAAGTTTAATTTTATGAGCAAGTGCTTAAATTAGCGCTGCATCTTCACATAAAATCTTGACATGGAAACAGTTAAAATACTAGTATTTCAAATACCCAAGGGATGTCTACTTGTAAAAAAATGATTGGTTTGATAGGGTAAAGTGGAGTGTCCGGGTTTAAAGATGCCCCAAATAGGGCATAGGCACACAGATGTCAAAATGAAAAAGGGCACTTCCCAAATGTGGGTTTTTAGCCCCCAAACAGACAAGATCACTTTACTTGGGAGATGTTCCAGAACACATATTGGGGTGTTGTTTTTCCGTTACATATATATCAAGCTCTGCAAATTCATACCTAAAGTACAGTTTGTGTGTGTGAAAAAGAACACATAAAAAATACTTCCACAAATTTTGACAAAGGCTTGTGGTAGAATAAGTGCATGTAAAGAGTTACCACCATTTGAAATACCCTGGAGTGTCTAATTTTCATAATATATGGTTTGATTGGGTAAATTAAACTAGCCAGCTTCAAAGATGTCCCACATAAGACATGGTGGCAGAAGGACCAGATGTCAAAGTTTCAAGTTGAAAAATGCACACTTCCCAAATGCGGCATTTTACCTCCTAGACAACCCAGCAAACCCATGCATGGATGCACTGTACTCGGTAGATTTCACTTCAAGCTCAATACTGAGTGCCTGTTATGGGGAATGTCATATTATTTAACAATCTTCAATCAAAATAATATTTTTGTAAGAGTCATTTATGAAACTAGTCAAATTGTATTAGAATTGAAGTAGTCAAAAAAATATTATTAAACAAAATGCACGTTTAGGTTTAGAGCTAGATTTTTAGGTAAGGTAAGAGAAAGTTATCTTTATGTTCTATTGCCTTTTTTGAAGGTTAAACCCTTTGGAGACATCTTTGCTATTACAGTTCAGTCAATTCTTAGATAAATTGTGACAATAACCTTTCTCAATATTTTTTTATGCTCCATAGAAGATTCCTTAAGAGTTACTTGCCCTTAATTATATATTCTATATATAATTCTATATCACATATAAAGCTGTATGTTAAATAATGAATAAGGTTTTACAAACTTCATGTTTGACCTTTCTGTGCCTACCTAGAGAAATTTAAAACCATCATCCTTGCATTGACCTTAAGATTGAAATCTGAGAATATCGAGTCCTGTATTGAAGTTCTTTGGGCACAAAAGAACACAAACTCCACCTTTAATGTTTTTTTCATTAGCCCTTAATTAATGGAAATTATTTTTCTCAAACTGCTGCTTGGGAAGGTTCTAGTAGGTGCTTCTATAAAAACACGTATGCTTATATCTGTGAACACGTGGGATCAAGGCTCCAGGCAGTATAGCTTGGATCTGGTAAACGTTTGTAGTTGTGACATTCTGCCCTGGTTTCCTGGCTCCTGTATTGTGTATTCAGGTTTTTGGACTGTTCCTAGTTCCGCCTCTAGTGGCCGCCCTGCCTGTGTTTCTGCTCTCCTCCTATTATTGTCACCTGTCCTCGTTACCTGCTGGCCTGCAGTATAAAGGGCTGTAGCTTCCTGCAAACTGGGCCTTGGCATTGTAGTAATAGGACCGGTTTGCCCTGGCCCTGTTCCTGTATATTTCCTGGCTTCCTTCTATACCTGTTCCTGTATTGCTCCTGCAAATTCGTGTGCCCTGCGAGTGGGCTTCCTGTCGTGTGCCCTGCGAGTGGGCTTCTTGTCGTGTGCCCAGCCTGAGGACTTCCAGCAGCGTGTCCAGTCCTGTGCTCTGCCAGTGAGCTTCCAGTCTTGTGCCCTGACAGTGGGCTTCTATTTCAGCATCAGCCTTGCCAGTTCCAGTCCTGCACTTCTGTCTGCTGTGTGCCCGTCTACCTTGCACCATGAATCGCGGCGTACAAACAGACAACACTATCCCTGCACCGAGGCACCTCGCTAACCTGCTTCCCCAGTGTGTGACAGTAGTGTGGTGTCTGGATCTACCACACTGCCTGCTGGTTCCAAACACTTATTAGTACCCTTGTTTAGCCATGACTGCTTAGCCCCAGAGACGGCTACCAAATCCAACCCCTTATACTCACACCCCAGTAATAACAAGAGCCATTAATGTGGTTAAGGGCATTGGCCACAGCTTTATTAACACATGCCAGGATAACAATATGTACCAAACCTAACCTTATAACAACCCACCAGCTGCTAGCCATTAAGCCTAGCAGGCGGTTCAACACACACATAAACCAAGAGTTCTAGCCCAGCAGGTGCCTCCCCAAGCCCATACGGGCGCAGCCTCGACTTCTCACCATTCCAAATGCTGGCCAGAGGTGAGTATTCTTCCGCAGCTGTGACTACAAAAGAAAGAACAAGCAGCAATACCAAAAGTATCATAACATAATTGGGGAGGAAGGGCGGGATAGATAAGCCTGTCCTTAGGATCCAGGCGGGACAAAGGCAGGAGTACCCTTGCCATCCCCTTTTAAATCCTCGCCCGCAACATTGTTGCATCCTCCTAGCCAATGGTGACTCTGCAATTAACCCTATACTGCGGCCTAGGCCAGTAGTCATATTCCCCCTTTCCTAACGTTCCAGGGGGCCCCTAATCATGGGTAGCCACATCACTTGTGCAGCTACTCTGTCTTTGCCCCTGCAGAGTGTGTCAGCTTTCAAATGTGTGTCATTATCATCAAAATCTTTGTATTTGTATTTACCTAGATATTTGTACTTAAGAAAGGCAAATTGCTAGAAAATGTTTAACTGTATTAAATAAAATATTGTATATTTAACCCAATAAAGTATATATGTAAAATGCTATATTTAATAAAAGCGAAAGGAAAAAAACATGTGTCGATTAAAACATTTGTGGGGAACACACTGAATTGTTAAACACTGAAGAGAGAATTTCCTTGACAACTACAGAGCATGAATACTCCCAGATGTGAATTTAGAGCTTTGGTTTCAAAAGGCACTGAACAAGGTTATGTACTCCTCTATGCTCATGGGTCATAAAATCAGCTAGTTCATTTTCATATAAATGGCACTGATATAATCAAATTAAATACGTTTTCTTTTATTTTCCTAAAGTGCTGGAGAACTGCAGTAGGTAACACAGAACCAATTATTTTCCTAGTGTTCTAGTTTTGTATTACAGATTGACTATTCACAAAGAGGGGGATTATCTTTAATTCTGAAAAAACTCATATTTCAGAAAGGAATATCATCTTAGATAGAAATTATTTTTACAATCAGTCATTATAGCCATAGAAAAGGGGCAATAGCTTGTTTGGGCAGTTATTTAGCTGAACACTAATTGGCAGCCTTTCAGAGTTACCATGGCAACTCTCCTTTGGACCGGCCCATTATCCAGCCCCTCCTGGCTATTTAACCCATTCAGTCCCCTACGGACGTACTGGTACATCCCTCCTGGCTACTGACTCCTGGCTTGTTCCCTATTTTGCTAATCTCCATATTCCTGGCCCTGGCTTGTCTGGGTACCCGTCTTGGTTCCTGACCACGGCTTGTCTTTTGGTATAAGCTCCTGGATCATGATTTGGCTTTGTTCGCTTGGTTATTACAGTAAGGTGTTTTGCACTTTATGTTTTGTGTCCTTCTGGTTCCTGGTTTCTACCATGAATATAAGTTAATAGCTTCCATTGTTCTTAGGCTGTAATGTTAAAACATCACTCTGTTGTGTACAGAGGTGTGTATTAAGAGCAAGATAGAGAGAGGAGCACAACTGAAGCAAAGCTAATGACCTCTTTAAGTCCAATTCTACCCACTGGTCGCTTGTCAATCAATGAGAAAATGGATTGTAAGAGGCAGATGAGGCAATGAGTGAACAAATAGTAGGTGTCGGAACTTTCTGTATTGTGTTGCCTTTAAGTGGGTCTATGGAAGCAAAAGCTAAGATTAGCTGCTTCTAACCAAATACCTAGAAGCAGTTTGTACCAAGTTAGAGTGTAGGGTTTAGTCTTCCAGGTGGTACAGTAGTCTCCTGTATTATTCTTAGGTTCTAGAAGAGACTGGAATATGACTTGTTTAAACTTGGAGTATAATAAATGTACTGAGTTTATTTTTTACATGCTTTGGCATTTGTAATCTATGATTGATTAAACGTCTTTTGCAGTACAGTTCAAACACACTGAAACAAACTCTTTATATTGCTACATTGATGAGGAAACTAAAGAAGCTGGAGGACATCAATACCCAAGGGATCTGAAAAATGTTCTGTTTTTGTTTGAAGAATAGCAGTTAACTATATCCAAATGACCCCATAGCCTACTCATTTTATTTTTATAAGAGTCATCATATATTAAAAGAAATGTTCAAGTTATAATTACTTTTTTCTCTTACACAAACTTTTTTAAAGCACTTATTCCTCGAACCACGCAAACAACTGCTTTTGCTTGAACACCATTATCCTCATTATTGACTACTTAAAACATGTTTACGGCAGCTCAGTGCACACAGGTAATAAAAATAAATATTACTTTTTTGTGTCTAATTAAAGTTAAGTGCTTTATTTCAAAATGGCTCTTTTGCAAGTTACTACGCAATTGGTGGTTAGTGAAATATTTGACATTTATGAGACTGTTTATGAAGAAAATAATGCTACAGTTGACCCCAGGAAGCATCAACTTTGGATTACTTATATAGCATTAAAAGTTACAATACTGTGTATATAAATACATAATTCATACATTATTAAATCCTTTAAAAGTTTACAATATGTTCATTATCTTATTGTAAAAATGTATGGTGTTTAAGTGAAAAGACATAAGAGCTTTATGTCCTTAGCATTTTTTATTTAAAATTAACTCCTTAGAATCTGTCAGTGCTCTGTGATATATTGCGTACCATAACCTACATCGGCTCCGTGTGCAGTCCACATGTATGTATACATGTAGAAAAATAATAGTTTTTTTAAAATTTTTCAAGTGCCACTTACTTTTGTGCATTGAAGACTTACATTTTTAGCCAAATCATATGCTCTTGCAATTTAGTCACAGCCTCTGCATTTTGCACCTTATGCTTTAAACAACCGATTTAAACATTTCTGTGGATCCACCATTTATTATAGCTAGAAGGCCAGAGTTCCATGTTGTTACAAGCTAACATACGTAGCTAATATTGTTCCTATAGGACATAAACTAGGTGCTAGTAATAACCACCAGCTGTTAGATAGCACTATCAAGTGCTAATTGAGTCTCTGTAATAGGTAATAAATACATAGTTAATTGGAATGTAATTCCTTATTAATATGCAGTTTCACAAATACTTCAATGCCTAACAAAATAACTTGTATAAAGCTAATTACTAACATAGGTGCTTTGCCAGTTCTATCATTGCTATGCTCATGTTGTTTAGATAATTATTATGAACACTTATCTGCTAGAAATATTTGCAGGTTATATTTGGCAGAGTAATCAGAACAACATTACTACTCATTATGGGATTTCCTACATCAGCAGGCTTCAAACTATGTCTTAAGGATCTGCCATGAGTGTATGTTTTAGTATGTCTACAAATAATCAAAGGCTACCTTTTTATGATGACAGTTAGACACACTTTAAACCGATTATGCCCATGTCAGAAGATACTGAAGACCAACACTAATTAATGTTCTTCTTTGAAACGTTTTCCATTAACAGATTGAATAAGCCTGCGTCTTTATGTTCCTAAAGACATACCCTATACACTGTGTGAGCGCCACATTTTGTATGTGTTGGTGAGGAAACTGAATGTTGCAATATTGGTCAATGAAGATAGAATCATGCACGTTTTGTCCAAACATTCTAACCTACTAGAAAACTGTATAAAGTATCATATTTTAATGATTAAAAAACATATTTCCCATCCATTTATCTTTATGTGAAATAAGCTGAACAAAAACTAACAATAACAAGATTTATAAGAAGAATATGTTCTTTTCTTTTGTGAAATTAAATCCTAGAAGCCATTTACTAAAAACACAGTAATTATTTTTTAATGCATTCAAAATAACCAACACTTTTTCTGGGCTGAGGTCTGTTATTATTTCTCTCCATGGACAACCATCTTGTGATTTAATGCACTGGAGTAGGCAATTTTAAAACTACTTAAGTTTCCTTTGTTTCATGCCTCCACTATGTAATTTTATAGCAGTCCTTCTTTGGGGCCTAAGTCCCTATGTCCCACCCTGCTTACAGTACATGATGTCCATATTTTTAAGGAGATCAAAATGTCATAGATTTGTCTATTAACAAGTAATGGCATACATTATTAAAGTATATTGTTTATATGTACAAAGTATACACATAAATATTGTATCACATAACAACAACATGAGGAAGAACCTGTCCAGAAGTAGTTGTAAATAAAAATGTCAAGTGCAACCAATGTAACCATTATCAAAAGGGTGTTTTCATTTTAAATAGTAACTTATTTGATTAAAGAAATATGCTCTTTAACATTCATTTATGTTTTTTTTTTATATATCATCTATATAAAACTCATCTTATTTGTATGCAAAGAAGAATGGGTGCAAGCTGTTATCTTCAAAAATTCCAAAAAAATGCCTAGTGACTGGCATTGCTTTTCTAATTAGGACTCTGGTTGTCCAGAGGAGCAGTAGTGATGTTGGCAATGGCTGATGGAGGGTTCAATACAAAGTGGAGATTCCATTTTGATCTTATTAATTTCTTGGTGAGACGTTTCTTATTTACAAGCTTCCATTTCTTTAATTTCCTTTTTCCTTTTCCTTATCAGATGCCATCACGATATCTGCTCTGGAGTAGGCTGTTTGAGGCTGTCTGCATGCAATATCAATAATTGTTTTGCTCTTCATGGTTTCTGCCGGTTAGAGACACAGAGTAGCTAATAAATTAATTCTGTTACTATATACACAGCTTCTCAAGTGATATCTGGACAACAATGTCAGCGTTGATTATACACTTCAAGTTATTCTTAATTTGTATTCTACAATTAGCAATTTTAAACTTTGTATATTGCACAAACCATCAGTTTGAGATCTCACTTTAGTATTTCTACAGTGAACGAATAAAATATCCTAGCACATACAATGCATGTATACACATTTGCATCAAGAAAGCAGAATTATAATTGTATAAAACTATAGCAACGTAGGTTTATAATTCAAAATCATAACAAATGTAATTGAAAACGCATTGTTGTTTTTCTGTATTAACGTACAAGAAAATTGCATCCCTGGTGAACCAAAGTGCATTGACTGGTCGATGATTTATACGTAATGTGCCTAAAATTTCATTACAGCTCTTAATTTACAAGGTTTGTAAAGGCATAAAAATGTTTTAGAAGTCCAGAAGATTAACTAATGAGAAACTTTTATCTTGGTTCAAACTATAATTATTACTTTATTAAAAATATTATATATAATTAATATATATATATATATATATATATTTACATACACCAATATGTCATAACATTATTGTGCCTAATATTGTGTAGGTCCCCCTTTGCCCACCAAAAAAGCCCTGACCTGTAAAGTTATGGACTCCACTAGACCTCTGAAGGTGTGCTGTGTTGTCTGGCACCAAGACTTTAGCAGTAGATCCTGCAGTCCTGTAAGTTATGAGGTGGATGCATCCTGGTGCCATGTGTAAGAGACGCACACCACGCACCCAGCCAAAACATGATTTAGCAGACTAGGCCACCTTCTTCTATTGCTCTGTAGTCCAGTTCTAATACTCATGTGCCCATTGTAGGCGCTTTCGGCAGTGGACCATGGTCAGCATGGGGACCCTGAATGGTCTGCAGCTACGCAGCGCCATACACAACAAACTGTGATATACTGGGTGTTCTGACACCTTTCTATCAGAATCAGTATTAACTTTTTCAGCAGGTTGAGCTACAGTAGCTCATCTGTTGGATACCCCACACGGACCAGTCTTTGTCTCCCCCACGTGCATCAATGAGTTTTGGCCGTCTATCATGCTGCACTCTAAAGTTCATTTAACATCTCCTTCGAGTATGATTTATTCATTTTGAGTTTGAGTTTTTTAAACTTTTATTTTATTTACATGTATAGTCTTTATACATTTTCAATCTACATATCCACAGAAGTGTAAATTGTTATATAATTATATACTTTCATCGTTTTTATACTCATTTTTTACTCAGTTTTGTTAAAGGTCCCTGCAAAGTCATGTGATAAAAATCTGTACAGTTACAATTTACCAGTTTGGATACCTACTATATCTATAAATTGGTGCGTTTTCATAGGAAAGTAAATCTTTAAGTTTTGACATTACCTGGTTAGAGAGATGATAAGCAAAACCATCACCCTTCTTTGCTCAGTGTGACACAGCATTAATCATATATTCTAGTCATATTGTGTAAATTACATATCTCTTGAAACTTTTTTTATTGTCAAGAGTTGTGAATTCTTTTGCGCCTATTGATTTAAAGATATAGTCAATAGCAATTCTCTTTTAGCCAAAAAAAGCAACTTTTATTGAAAAAGACAGGTTAAAACACGGCATAGCAACAAAAGAGCAACAAAATCTGGATAAGCGAAACTATAAAACTATCAATATACTCTAAATGAACAACAATAAATTATATGATCAAAGGAGTAAACAGCAACAACACAAATTATTATGATAATCAAATGTGTATTATTCAAATTATTAGACAATAAAAATATGAATTTTCATGAAATTATTAAATCACCATGCAATAGATAACATGGACAATTATGAATACAACCCTCAGCTAGAAAGGTTAATGATTTAACAAAGCTAAAATGTATAGAGAAATGGTGAAAAAGATAAATAGAAATGCAATAAACACAATATGCACGCTGTATACTTAAATATGGAAATTAAGATACATATGATTTAATTATTAATTAATAAAATAACAAGCGAACAAACTAATATATAATGAAAAATGAGTTCTAATCTGAGCTTGTGTAAGGTCCTGCCAAGAATTAACTTAGAACCTGAAGGATACTTAAGCTTTTTCTTGTGCTGGCAGGATTTTCTGTTTTGGGTTGGGAGATTACCAACTCATGGTTGGATGAGTTTGATGTGGAAGAACTCGACTAGCTCACGCAAAGTCCTGCCCTTCCCATTGAACACCTTTGGGATGAACTGGAATGGTGATTGAGTCAGGCCCTCTCCTCCAATATCACAAATGCTCTACTGGATAAATTCCCATAGAAACACTTTAAAATCTTGTGGAGAACCTTTCCAGAAGAATGGAAGCTGTTATAGCTGCAAAAGGGGGGACACAACTACATATTAATGTCTTCGTATTTAGAATGCAATGTCATAAAAGTCCTTGATGGTGTAATGGTCAGATGTCCCAATACTTTCTCCATATAGTGTATTCATGGAGTTGTCACTGTCACATAATTCAAATTGCAGGATAACATTTTGAGTATGCTTTTAACAAGCAATAATAAAAAACAAACATTATGTATTTTTTTATGTTCATCATTTCAATACATTCTTAACTACACAAATGTAAGTAGGAAAATATATGTAATATGGTATTAAATGTATTTGTTAGTAAAACTAAAATCTATATTAAAAGTCCTGTAAAATACTATCGATACCTAACGTAAATTTGACTCTAAGTTATGATAATACATTAAAGGTTAGAATTTCTAACGTGCACATAGTAAGTTAAAGACAGTGAAGCTCATATTTTTCTACCTTACATAGTTGAATACACGTATCATATATTCACATTAAATAAGCTGCATTTTAAATAGTTTTAAAAAAAGACACTGGTCGATCCATCTCTAATTATCTAAATAAACATTATTTTGTTGTAGATAGCAAAGCAGAATTCCTTGAGCTGTTTTGAAGACACAAGAACAATGTCAGAGAAACACAAATAAATGATTCACAAACATATAGTAACAAACTAACAAACAGTATTTTTCTGTTATACATTTTATTACATTTATGACATGTTTCGTTATCTTGTATTAATTTATGTCATTATCTACTAGCTTTATTGAAACGCTAGTGATTTAGCACTCTTTTACCTTTATACACACACATTAAGTAATTCTTGAAAAATATTACCTATAAAATATATCACAAGATCAACGGCTAAGCAATCATTTAAGCTTAGGTGTAGTATAGATAATTCCCAAAATGATACTCTATTTTAAAGTTAATGCATAAGTGCAAACTAGAAACAAATTTATCTTGCTTAATTTTAGTAAACTTTATCTGATGAATTTTGCCTAGTGAGGCCTAAGTGTTTTTTATGTAATTGCAAGAGGGATATGGGAGAGGATGTCACCGAAAGCTTCTCCGTTTTGCCCTAAGACCTTGTGTGAACTTCCAACAAAATGGCAGAGCTTCTAAATAGACAAGAGAAAATGAACCAAAAAATTTGTCCCTATTTAGTGTAATGTTTCATGTAGTTTAAGCAAACACCTAGAATAATGATGGGTCATTGAACCGAGTCTATTAATTATGCTTAAATCACCACAAAGTTTCAAATAAACTAAGCAGAGCCATTTTGGAAACAATGCAAATAATTGAGAGTTTTGAAGCTTCTGTTTCATACAGATAGATTTGCTTTTAAAACACCTGCAAGTGATTCTCTACAGTATTAGTA
>VKOC01034073.1:0-18515 GCA_009364415.1 Spea multiplicata | reverse complement strand
GCATTACAAGCCGGCACCAAGACCGAAGAGGGAGACTCACCGCAGAGGAGAGAGAGAGGGGCGCCGAGCGGGTAAGCGAAAACCACTCGGCGCCCCTCTCTCTCTCTTCCGTTTCAAAAAAAAAAACCGCTCGGGGCGGCAAAGTGCCGCCCCTTCCAAAGTGCCGCCTGGGGCAATTGCCCCAGTCTGCCCTATTGTAGGGCCGGCCCTGTCAGCGCCCCTCTCTCCTCTGCGGCGAGTCTCCCTGTTCGGTCTCGGTGCCGGCATGTAATGCTAAGCGCAGGAAGATGGCGTCATTGCCACTCTGCCTCCAGAAATGCCTTTTAACCCTCTATACGCGACTCTGCCTCCTAAATTACCTTATACCTCCCTATATGCCTTTTAACCCCCTAAATGCCAGAGTGGCATATAAGTATAAGGCATTTCTGGAGGAAGAGTGGCACATAGGGGGTCAAAAAGGCATATCATGGGGCACAGTGGCATTTAGAGGGTTAAAAAGCATATCATGGGGCACAGTGGCATTTAGAGGGTTAAAAGGCATCCCCGTAGGAGAGAACCAGGTTTAAGAGGGTACTAGTTTTCTAAGATTGATACAAATAGACGAAATTGGTAAATTTCATTAAACAATTTTTACAGAGAGCAGTGAATGATTAGAAATCCGTTGGGATAACTCCTAATGATGGAGACACAGAGGTCACAACTTTAAGCGATTGTTTGTTTTATTTTTTTACAATTTAGTTTTACTATTTCTTGAAGATCTGCAAACTTCTGCAAACATCTGTTTTTACCCCCCTCCCCTTCTTAATCTGATCTCCCTGCTGATCACTCATGTATTAGATTATAGTATATATAGAGTGGTCAGAGATCCCCTCTGTAAAAACACTCTTTGCAAGAATGGGATGCAATCTAAATCCAAATAGATGACAAGGCCACAATAAAGACATAACTTTGAACACCTTATGAGATTAATTATCTACAAAAAAAGACTGAGCTGACATATCTCATATTATTACTCCGATTAGAGATCCTAACATAGTCTGTGGATCTCCAGGGGGATGGGAAGTTTAATGCATTTTTTTTTATAAAGGAAATGGGGTGCCCAGAACTTTGAAGGGGTATAAATCCCAACTATACCCCCTCCTCTTTCTATTTCTGAACATTTTTTGGCATTCAGCAGTGCTTTGTTTGGTTATAAAAGTGATACATTCAGAAGATGAGGTAGAATAGTCCATTGAAAGATGGAAACAACTCTAAGAAATGGGACAACAAGTCTAACATACAGATGAAATGTTGCTTTGCTTCTTTATAGATGTCCTCCTGTATAACCACTCGTTTAGACCACTGTCTTACTAAATTTAACTTCAGTAGAATATAAATAGCTTCCCTGATATGCCCAGGAGAATCTGCACATACATTTCAGATTTTCGGCAATAAACCTTTAGAAAAATCCTAGTTTTCTAAAAAGCAAAGATTAAAACCGAAAATATGCCTGACAGCTGAGAACTTTGTGTGGCATTTAGAGCGGAACTGAAACTTCACTTAATGTAAGTAATAGTTTTCTATTAAGATTTCTTATGATGTTTAAATTATTATTTTTTTTTAATTCTTGTTTGTTCCTCTTTTTATGTAAGATAGGTTAGCTGTGAATGCTGAAGACTTCTCAATCACTGCTTAGATTATACAGCTCCTAAATCAAATATTTTTCTACAGAGCAGTTTTAAAAGTAATATGTTAAAAAAATTCAAATTTTTCTATATGTTTCCCATTCAATTCAAGATGCACTTTTGATGTTAGTATTGCTAAATCTAGCATATATTCAAATACTGAGTAGTGGAATTTGACATTGTCGGTCCTTCATCAACTATAGTTAACTCAGATGATACAAGGTTTCAGCCCACATAAATTATTCACAACAAATTTTGGATGGAGCTCTTTGTATGACATTGATTTATAGGCATCACACAATCTTTTATGTCTTCTAAAATGTTTTTATATTATATTTTGTTCCCATGTTTTGCACATTACAGAAAGCAACATCCCATGGCTTTCTGTGAAATTGTCACTTTATTTTTCTATGGTGTATGTGTAAACAACTTGCAATATTACCAAAGGTCTCAAAGGTAAAGTAGGTCTTTTTGTGACAACACAAATGTCTTCCACAAAGCAGATGTTGGAGTTTCAGAGACTTTGGAGTAGATATGTTGGAAGATTTTAAGGAAGGCAGACAATGCAACAACAAAAAAGCAAGCAGGGTTCAGGTTTGTATAACTAGTTATCATTGTTACCATTCAAGTTACCATTGTTTCTGGTTTTACCCATTAGTTGTCTCCTGCCTACAATGTTGCTGAACATATGTGTACACTATTTGCTCTTTAAGTGGTTTATGAGAATGATTGATGATATATTGAAATGTACATCATGGGATGTTTGAGGTCTAAATATACCAGAAAAGAGAGGAAAACATTGCCTAGACCTCAAATCCTTTAAAAAGTAAAACTGTTTTTATTCAAGAGACATACTTTAAGAATGACAAAATACCTAAATATAATAATAGATATTTTACCCAGATGTATTTCTCCAACTCCCACGATCAAGAGAGTAGAGCCTTGTTTAACATCGGTCTGCGCATACTTACTCTACCAACAATTTATGCGCCTCATACAAAGCAACTACATGTTTTTCCTATCGCATCAACACCTACAACTCTTACATAGTTCTTGGTTAGAGACATCACAATACAAGGTCTAAGACAAATAAGTTCAGTAACGGTAGGTAACAAGGATAGAGACAGCTGGGAACAAAGTAGTCAGGAACAGGGTTAATTGTCAGGATCGGGAAATGTGGTTCATTGGGTCCCATTGTTGCTTTAAGAGCAGTCCACACCATCGAAGGAGTCAGAAGATGATGGCAGGGGAGGTAAGTGGTTACAGTACTCCCTCCCTAAGAATCGCCTATGGGGCAAAAGGAGGGACCTCCTGGACCATCTGGAAAACGTAAATGGTAACTGGGTTATAGACAGGGGGCATTGACATCAGAAGTTGCAATCCAAGAATGATCCTCTGGACCATTGCGCTTCCAATAGACCATATATCGCAGAGTATCACAAAACTGTCTGTCACAGGCAGACAGCTGCCCGCAGATGTCGGGTATCAGGGGCTTCGCCGCAGTTCTCTGTTGCCGGCAGTCGAGTGTCCGTCCGCCGACACTGGGGACAAGAGGATCTGTCTGGGGGTCCCGGTACCAGTAGGCAGGTAGATGCCATGTCAGTGCAGAGACCACCAAGCATATACTTACCCATTCCAGGCGCGCTGGAGGCCCTGGCAGCAAGAAGTCGGGGAAGCATACTGACCTTATGTAACCTCTCTATAACCGTGGCAGACCAACCACCTCAAACTTTCCATTCAGTTTCTCAATGGCTCAATCCAATTTTCTCAGCATATTATCAATTATTGAATGTTTATGTTCATCACAAATACTTGGATAATTATTGGAGGTCCTTTTCACATATTGTAATATTTTTTCTCGTCTTTCCTTTTCCCTTTTTTTCTCTTTCTTATCCTTTATTCTTTTCCTCTTTTTTATTATTATAATTATTCAGATTTACACAAGTAATCAGATGTTTATAGTATATTTAATATTATACTTGTATACTGAAAATGCCATTTGTGTTGCGATTTGAGTACTCTTAACAAACTACTGAGTACAAAAAAGAAAAAAAAAACATGACTGGAAAAGAAAAAAAATGTGCTGATCCCTGTGATAAACTGTAGATAGTATGCATGTAGGAAAAAGAAAACAGGCTAAACAGCATCTGTCACCATTTAATCGTAGAAAGGAGACAAGCATAAATGAATACATGACAACAATGTTTAAAAAAAGGGCCATTCAGAACAAATAGATAACCTCTGGCACATAGTTGCATCCAACAGGATGGCCAGTGATGCAACCTACACTACTGATAAAATAATTGCCACGGTTCCACGCTGCATTCCAGGTTCCTGTATTAATTATATGGTTTGTGGCTATTTCCATGTGGCCTGTAGTGGCCACTCTTCCTGGTTTTTGAACGTTTGCTCCAATCTGATTGTATCAGCTGGGCCTTGCTATCCAGTGCAGCCATGCCATTTAACTACCAGGACCAGCCAAGCGCCCCTGTGGGCTCTCCGGTCAAGCACCCTGTCTGTGGGCTCTCAGGTCTAGTGTCCTGTCTGTGGGCTCTCCAGCCAAGCCACTGTCTGTTTGCTCTCCTGCCAAGCTCCCTCTCCTGAGGATATTCAGCTTCTGACCTTCTAGTCTGTTCTGCCCACCTGGCTAGTCACAGTCCTTCATTGGTGCAGCACTTTCTCATTGCCTAGTCCAGCCAGTACTATCTAGCCCCTGTAATTTTAACTGCATCATGAGTATACTATGACTTTGCTTTGGTCTTCACAAGAAGCAAAATGCAAATTGGTATTATTTAAGAGACAAAACTTTTCAAAGCAAAGTATTATACTCCAGAACTTGAGTGAGCTATTAGGAATAGTTATTTGTCCCCCATATCTAATTGAATTTTCTTGAGGAGGAAGAAGCGTTCCTTGAAGTCTAGTGGGTGAACAGCCAACCTGTGTCTCTTTCACTGAAACAGGGTTGCATGTCACCTAATAAGGTATCTCAGTATTCTTGCTCCAAAGGCTAGTGGGGGCTGTGTAAGGAAGTGCTGTTTTATAGTCATTTTTATATTGCACATATGTGAATTATTTACGTTGTTTGTGATTTTACTCTTAATCTATTGATTTATTTAGCAGTATAGATAAAACCATAAATTACAATTACAAAATGTCCACAAAAATGTTCCTGCAGCATTCCTTAACAATTGATTAGGATTACCATAAAACAGCATGATTTTTAACATGGATTCTGGAAATAGCCCAAGGCAAATAAATAAATTATTATGGCACTTTTAAATGAAATAATTAATTATTGAGCTTTTATAGCCCTCAATTAAGTAATATGTCAAATTATTTTTATGAAGCTTCATTTATACATGCATTATGCGTCGTATAATTTACTGTAATAGCTTTGAATGAACTTTTAATTCCCACCTTTCTGCACCTGTTTTCATTTCAAAATTAAGGGCAAAGCATTAGGCTCATTTTTTTCTGAAAAACACAGTTTTATCATGAACATTAATTTGCTTGTTAAATAATTCCTTCAATATAACTCATTTTATGACCTACAGACAATAAAAAGGACACAAGCAACAGAAAGAAAATGAGTGTAGAAGCAAACTATATTAAAATAAAAAATAAATAGTGATAATTGAAACTTTATTTTTGCAATTTTAAGGACATACATACAATCCTTATAGTAACAGACCCATTGTATATATTTTATGTACTGATGTTACATAAACTTCCAGAATAAAACAGTAGTCAAGACATGGACCCCATTTTTACGGTGTCTAGAGGGGTAACAATGTTGCAATAGAATAATTGGAACATGGTATAATTGTGTGAATTTTTTCAGCAGCCCTCAGGTTCCACCTAGGAATTCTATTTCATTCACAGCTTCCTTTTTGGATGTGTGTGGTGTGTCTTCATTCAATCGAATCAGAATGGGGCATTGCTCAGATTCCTAGTTATGCCTCTGACATATTTTTGGACTGGTTCATTTTTTATTTTGTTTTATTTATTTCCACTCAATGTACCTAGCATGGACCTGCCCCTAGATTCCTTTAATTTTTGTGTTTTGCTTGCATGTGCTAGGTCTTAAGATGCAGAAACTGGAAGGTGCCGTCCACAAGTTGACATGTCCACATGCTTGGCTCCAAGTCAACAAAATAAGAGCAAACCTATAGTTTCTCTCAAGCAGCCCCTTTGAAGATGCAACCAACCTTAATGGACACAGAATGGGGATAGAACCATGATTAATACCAAAACACTGACTACTGGTGCAGGTCCCCAAGCCAACAAACATGGCATTTTTCCTGGGTTTCTTTCACTTTATGTACACATGTCAAGTCATAATCCTCTTCTCTTTAATTGGTTTTTTAATGGAAAAAAACAGAATTGCAATTACTCTATTATATAAAAAAGAAACTATTTCACTACCAAAAAAAAAATATTTTGCAGAAATCTGTGTCTCCAAAGTCAGTATCTCAAATGTAATAATAAGATATAGACTTTGATTTCTTTGATTTGTTGTATATGTATGCATATTTAAATTTTCCAGCAGTGCTACAATTAAAATATGTTTCTTTAATTTGCTTTTAAGTCCTACAATATTAAAGATTTTTACAAAGATGACAAGTAAGGTTCGAGCCTGTAGCTCGAATTTGTTTCGAGCTACAGGCTTCAAATGTACTTGCATCATGACCCTGATGTTAAAGATAACATTTTCATACTAACCAACATTTTAAATGATCAAAAAGGGTCACTTTTTGTTTTGGGGGATGTGGTAGAGGTATGGCTGGGGCCCACTTTTGTACATGGCAATATGATCTGTTAATAGATATGTATGTCACTGAGTTATTAAGAAAAATAATAAAGTATTTTATTCAGACAATTTAATTTATTTTATGCCGTTTCTATACACATTATTGTTTTGGAATATTGTGATACACTCACGCCCAACAAACATTCAGAACTTCTAGAAAAGAGGGACATCAAGCAATGAAAAAGAGACAGGGATTGTCCTTACTAAAGAGGTATTCTTGTGTTTAGATTATCTCACTTTTTAATTAGATAAATCATTTTACGTGAAGTCTCTAGAATAAATAGAATACATCCTGAATACATACAAAAGGCACCCTTCATTGTTGGACCAAAATATATTTATTATCTTCCATTGATTGTTCTTCTACATGTACTACAAGTATTTTCACGATAATAATGAAATATTCTGTTCCCAAGAGTTGACAATTTGACTTACTATTACTGTCAGTTTTGTTCTGCTAGTTTCTTATGGTGTTGTTTAACTTTAGGTTCTGATTTATACACAATGGTGTTCAGAATCTCCTCAGAGTACCACAAAAGTACAAAGCTTTCAAAACTAATCTCTGGCATATTTATGCACTAAGCGAGGTTATTAAACTTTTGATGTTGAAATATGCTTTCATTTGAATACCCGTATCAGTGTTCTCAATAATAGATGCTCCATTTACTACTTTGAACAATGACAGTCAACATTTTATGCACAGCTGACAGCTACATATCTTAGCTACAAAACTTATTAACTCAACTTACCTAGCGAAAAAAAAAAGTTTTACTTCACCTTTTACTGTGAGCTACATCTTATTTATTGTGTTTGATTTTTTTGTCCGTCTACTAATGATATACAAATATGCTGGATATGAAGAAACATGCCGTGCATATAAGCTTCATTTGTAGGATTCGGTAGGAAGAATTAATTATATGACACCTACTCCACATCTTACAGCATAAAAGTTAATATGATTGTATGATAACTGCCTTCAATGTCATCTTGTCCATACCATTTCCCACTGGGTAGTCTCAAAATGATTTGATGGCTTGCGTTTTTACTTTGCACCTACAGTTTGGAAAATAGACCTGACCATTATATGGGGAGATTATCAATTTGCCCCAGGTCCCCTGGTGGTAAGGGGACCCCATTTACTGTTTACTTGCTGCAGTGTAATTTGAAATTTTTGTATTGGCCCTTACTGCGCAGTCTACTACAGTGCCGGGTGATGTGGAAAGTCAGATGGGGGCCCACTTTGTGCGGGCAACACCTCCCCTACAACAGGGTTATTTGCAGAGTCTCAGACAGATGAGATTATGAGTATATGATCAGAGTTGGCTTTCTATTTCCTGTCTTGTGACAGGATGTGCCAGTAAGAAGGTGTTTTAATGGTCACAGGTTACAGTAT
Organism: Spea multiplicata; assembly: GCA_009364415.1. Classification (NCBI taxonomy): domain Eukaryota; kingdom Metazoa; phylum Chordata; class Amphibia; order Anura; family Pelobatidae; genus Spea; species Spea multiplicata. The sequence goes on along the minus strand of VKOC01034073.1, from coordinate 10,648 downwards.
GAGCGAAAGCTGTATGGCTTTTTGCTTGACAGGAAAAAATGTTTCATGTGTCAGCGTCCCCCAGCCATCAACCTGGTGCTGCGGGAAGAGATACTCTGTAGCTAAGAGCTGGGATCTGTGTATATGGAAGAGTATATGCAGATGTGTTTTTGTGGGAATATCCCTGTATAAATGCATGTACATAACTAGGAACTTTCTTTAATAGTCCATCATGAAGATTCTATGTAGCAACTCGTTAAATGTGTCAAACAAATGGCTCTAATACTGGTCCTCATAGGAGCCCTGATTTGGCATTTTTAAGAATACATTAATATATCAGCCATCTGTAACCTTGAGATTCTTCTGCTTCACTCTGAGAACCTGAGGCTTAGATTTAAACCCTGGGAGTTCCCAGGCATGTGCATGTTGTTGTGCCTATTAAGCATATGTGTATACGCATATGTGTGCATTATGCCTTTGTAAGTCTATGTATATCAGTGGAGCAATGTAAGGACAGAAACAGCTTCCATAAAATATGGAATTTTTATACTGCCTTTTCTGATGGGTAATACCTTATCTGTGGACATTCAGTAGTTGTTATAACTTTAGGCAGCTTTGTGGGAACAAAAAGTTGCTTTGCATGATGGCACCTAGCTATGTCTGTGGTTCTATTCCTGCCTACATAGAAGCATAGAATTTGAGAGCAGATAAAACTATCATACCACAAGAACAGATTCGGCCCATCATAACAATAAAAGCCCATCATAATAATATTAGTTGTCAGTGCTCAGCATGGAAGTGGTGAAGCATAGGTCTCAAGGAACATACCTTGCAGTCCAACCACAGCTTGATACAGAAGAAGAAAGTGGAGAGAGAAAGGTAAGAGATGAGGAGAAATGCTGGGGGTAATAAATAGGGAGAAAATGGGGGAGAGGGAGAAAGGTAGGAGATGGGAGAAAAGGGTGAGCAGGGGTGGAAGAAAGGGGTGAGCAGAGGTGGGAGAAAGGTAAGAAATTGGGGAGAAAAGGGAGAGCTAAAGTGAAATGAGAGATTAAATAGAAAGGGGAGATAAAAAGAAAGGAAAGGGATAATAGAATGATAAACAAGAGAGATGGGGATAAGAAGGGACATAATGAGAAAGAGGGTAGATAAGGTAATATAAAGAGGAAAGATAAAGAAAATGGGGAAGGTTAATGAGAAATAGGAGAGAGTGTTTTATTTTGCAAATGCATGTCTAAGGGCAAGTAAGCATGTGGCTGCAAGGGCAAATGTGAGTCAGCGTGTTTCTGTGTAACAGCAAAAGTGAATGTGCATGTGTGTGTGTACGGGCAGGTATTTGTAAGGACAGTATACATGTATGTATATGGGCAGTATATTTGACTGTGTGCAGGCAGTTGTGTGAAATGGCAGTGTATATGTGTGTGTATATGGGCAGGCATGTATATGGACAGTGTATATTTGTGTATGGGCAGGCGTGTGTAAGGGTAAGGGTAGTGGTCATATATGTATATGCATGTGGAAAAGTTCAGCAACTGTGAAAATGTCTGTACCTATCCTTGGTAAAAATTTGTGTGTGACTATGAGTATTAGTGCACAGGGTTAAAATGTGTATGTCAGTGTGTGGGGGGGTTGTAAAATGTATACAGTGTTAAACTGGTTGGGTGTTATTGTATGATGTTAGAATAAGTGTTTATTCGTGCACAGTGTTGTGTGTCAGTGTACAGTAGACATATGAATTTTTTTTTATTTGTATGTTTAATTACAAATATTAAAGGACTCTGGTAAAAGTATATTCATTATACATAAAATCATGCAGAACATAAACAGTGTGCAGATTTCTGTAATCAATTTCAAAAGCTGTTCAGCAGAATAACCTAAAACTAAATTTGCCTTCTGCTCAATTAAGTTGCAAAATAGGATTTCAAAATGGGCCCTTCTCTTGTCTCCACTATCACAACTGACTTACAGAGCTACATTCCATGGTTAACAAACCTTACTTCACCATAAATGCTTCTATTTTCCAATGACATTTCTAAGAAAGTCCTTCTGGAACACTCAGTGATTCTGGCACTAATGCTGAAATTGGAGTAATAAAAATGTTGTTAAAAATGAAATTTTTAATACAGCTAGCAGAATGCGCTCTTAAGGCTCCACCATTTTATTTGTACTTTGGGCTCCATAACTTGCCTCAGACAAGACCTATCCCTGGTTGAAGCTTTGTATAATCAGGACAAGGCACCTTCTCACACTATCTCATCTTTATTCATCACTTTCGCAATTGGTGGATTGGGGGTTGCCTTTTCATAGCAAATACTGGGAATGGAAGAAAATGGTATGGTGGACAAAAAAACAATGGAAGGCAACCATGTCTAAAATATAATGTTATTCTTTAGCCAAAAGGTTTCAGGAAATATATTTAAAGTCGTTTGGTACCAAACCTCTCATGCTCTTCTGCAAATCTACCCAAATCTAGATGGGCGCTGCTGGAGATGCAGAATAGAGGCTGGTACACTACTGCAAGTATGGTGATCATGTCCAAAAGTTCATCCTTACTTCCAAGTTGTCCACAAGGTATTGCAGACCCTCATGGATAGTAGGCTTCAATTTACCCCACACTTCTACTTGCTACATCATACTAGTATGCCAGTTTCTACATCTGAAAAAATCAGTCCACAGACATGGGATTACCACTGCAAATTTGAGGATTCCCATGAAATTGAGATCTTCCTCCGCCCCAATACTTGATTCTTGACTGAGCAGAATAGAAGGGATGGAAAGTTATGCACCATCCTGGCTCGCCTAGTTGGACTTTCATAAGTCTGGTAGACAGGTAGGCCTGAGGACATATGGGGTGGTATATGGAAGTATAAGGGCCCTGGTTTGGGTGACTTTCAAGGCCTTGTGTACAGTGACATTCTCAGTGACATGGTCCCATTCTCCTGCATGCAGGGAGAGCCCTACTTCCATGCCAGCATTCTGTGGACTGCTTCATGTTGTCACCTGGTGGCCATGTGAGTAATACACGCTCCCTGTGTTTTAGTTGCCTCCATAGGCATGGCTGAGATGATTGAAGCTTTGGAGGTTGTCCCTTCCATCATGTCAGTGCTCAGTTATATTGTGCCTTCAGAGAGGCAAGTTGCTCTCTGGAATTTCCCGTACTTTGGTATCTTCGTATCCTGAATATTGGTTTGTGTATCGATTATCCTGAAATCTGGCACCCTGAACTTTAGCTTCTTTATTGATTATAATGACATCTGGCATCCTGAAATGTTGGCTTGTTTATTGTGTATCCTGACTTCTGGCATCCTGGAATTTTGGCTTGCTTATCCTGACTTCTGGCACCCCAAACTTCCGCTTGACTACCGTATATCCTGAACTCTGGCATCCTGATTTCTGACTCACTGACTACCCTAACATCTATCTGTCATTCATGCTTGTGAGGACCTCTAAGGAGTTCTGTTCTACTTTAAGCAAGTGTGGTCATTCCTGAATCTGGGTTCCACTAGTGTGATTGTGAGTACATTTCTACTTCTTCTGACACAATAACTTTCCAGTACGCAGCATAGAGAGAGGATTGCCTTTAGATACCACGTTGTTGGACCAAATCGTCGAGATAGCTGATTCCTTGGCTGAGAAGAGGACCCTAGAGGACCCATGAGGCAGTAAGTAGTGATGGTAGCATTTGGGGAGTGGTGGAGTTAAAGAGAATTGTTAATATTGGATAGAACTGCATGTAAAAAAAGGAAAAAGGGCAGTCCTGCAATAATAAAAGAGTACATCAAGAGACAGAAAGTTATTCTTTCTTTATAACTAAACAAATTAGTAAAAAAGTTGCGCAGAGTTGGGACCTCAAAAGTTGAAAGTCTGGTCATTTGTGATTACCTAGTCAATTTGTGTTTTAATGAGAAACACTTAAATGGAATTATTTCAAGCATGTGTACATGTACAATGGAATAATAAGAGTTCTCCTGTATATGGAATGCATTATTATAATGGTATAATCTAAGGTGGTATTAAAATTATAATTCCCAGTTAGACACAATATCTGGTTTTACTTACATATATTACACTAGAACAAATTTTTGGGGTGTATGGGTAACCAGGCTAGAGTGACCTTAATTGCCATTGTTACCAGTACACACATAATTTTCATTGACCACAACAGGTAATGTGTTGCTATGCAGTGCGTGAGAGATAACAGATTTCCTTCCTGTGTGTTTATACAGAGCATATTGTCAACTTATCTAATTATAAAAAATAAAAGTATGTTGCATATGAGCAGGGGTAGGCTGGAACCTTCTGGCTGGGGCAGAAGGTAAAGCCAAGTGGCTTGTGTTTGGATATGTAAGTGTGTGTCTGGGTATGTTCATGTATCACTGTGTGTGTTTCTGAATATGCTAGTGTGTCCCTGGGTATGTTAGTGTAGGTGTCTTTCTGTGTGTCTTGGTATGTTAGTGTATGTGTTTGTTAGTGTCTGAGCCTGTCTGTCCAGTTGCATTATTGCCACCGTGTAGTTATGTGTACGGATGTGTTGTCAGTGTCTGAGTGGGTATGTGTTAGTGTGATTGTCTGTGTGTCTGAGTATGTGCCTGCTTATGCAGGTATGTTAATGTGTGTGACTGTGTATCTGGGTATTTTATGTGTCTGCATGTTAGTGTGTGTTAGTGTTGAGTGCCTGGTTGTGTTGGTGTCAGTGTGCATGTGAGTTACTGTGTCTGTACAAGGTGGCAAACTAGGGCTTGATGAAGACCCTGAAGGGTTGAATATACTGCTTTTAATGACAAGCCAACAATTTAATGGTTTAGAATGATAGAGCTTAGAGTACATAGAAGCTTTAATTACATTTATATAAGCTTTTTCCACATATACAAAATTCTAAACAGCAAAATTTAAACAAATGTTTAGCAATTGTTTTTAGATTTCAAAGCAGATTTTTTATTACTCACAGACATACCACTTTTTTGGCATTTTCAAACACTTTTAAATCATGGTATTATTTGCAAAATGCTCATCTCTACAGCATGATCATTTCTATTTTGGTTTGGGTCCTTTTAAAGGGGATAGAGTGATTATATTATAAACATGTGAATAATGAATACATTTTTAACCAATAGAAACAGTTAAGGATTGTTTTAAATGGATGATGTCCTCTATGTCCACCATACACATATCTGTGCCTGTCCTTGGGAATCAGCATATATTTTCAATTTTAAATGATTCAACTTCGAATAGAAAACATCAGTGGGATAACTAGCAGCCTCATGTAACCATTTTCTCTGGTATTTTAGAAATGGAACATGAATCTTTAATTGAACATGACAGCATTAGTTGAATTTACTAATACCCCTTAGAGAGTCTAATTTTATATAAAATTAGTATTTTGGCCAATGCTCATTTTTATTCATTAAATATATTTTATTTGTTAAATTCAATCCTAGTTTAATTTATAGATTAAACGTTAAATTAAGACATAGTAGTTTCATTTTCAGTGACATTTCTCATACTGGTTCCATAATTGCTTCTAAAAATTTCAGTTTCGCTGTTCATTTCGGTTTACATTTTATTTTTAAATTAACGTTGCTATTTCATTCTACACAGATTGATTATTTGCAATTATTTGGCATATTACTATACCCAGTGCAGATTAATACTCTATTGAATGCGCCATTAGCTGTATTTAAAAAAATTATATATACCATCCCATGGATAAGCTACTGTACTTTGGAGTTTTTGGTCCAATCTTTTCAGACAACAAATTAAATTTCCTGCCAATTTGGAGGACAAAATTGTCACTCACCCTTGTTCAGTCTCTCATGATCTCTCACAGTCTCTCTCAAACTCTCACGTGCACTCACATTCTCACTTATATTCTCCTACACTATTTTTCAGTGTCTCCCTACCATATACACCGACCACTTCTCTGTCCCTGTCTACTTTCCTCTTCTTCCCTTGCCTCCTCTTGTTCTTCTTTTCTTATGTCTTCTTGGGAGAGTGTGAGAGCTTAAGTAACAGTGAAAAAACCAACAAAACACAAACTGACAAAATTGGCAAATATATTATTTTTGTTTCTTGTTTATATATACATGTACACTGAGAACCAGTGGTTATTCTACCTGAATATATTTTTATTATTATCATGATTTTTATTGTGTTTATTAATATAATTTGAGCATGGTATTATGTGTGGATAATATTAACATTGTTGGCACATATATCAGCATCTGGGCTGCACTTTTATTGTTGTTTCTTTGCTGTTTCGCTATTAGTACACCAGGGATTTGTGCATAAATGTCAGCTGCATTTATTTATCTATTTAAGGTTATTTTAAGCCCTTGCTTCACTTTTGTATTGTTTTTATTTATTTATCATCTGTGTATTCCTGACTTTTTTCTAGCATCAACTTCCCTGTTGCAACAAAGAAGACAACAATACATGACAATAGTATGACAAATAATACCTCCCCCATATATATCCCAATAAATTACACACACAAATGATTGGCTGTAAAAGGTCGCAGGTTTTATTTGAAAATTACTGCAACATAACCATAGCAGCTAGATATGCTGCAACCAATGACAGGTTAACATGACACTCAATTTTATTGAGCATACCTAAGGATAAATAACATAAAATAAACCAACGACTATGTAAACATTACATAGAACATAAAGTGGTAGCGTGACCATAACCAGATCCTAGTCCATCTAGGATCGAGGGCCCCGAGGCTCTGGCGCAGGCGTAAACCATACTGAAAGCTACTGGCGTCTATGAAATGCACAGTAGCCCGACTTGACTCTCCCAGGGATGAGCCATGGGGAGCCCGTGCAGCTAGCTCCCAAAGCTACTGCTACCTGGGTTGGCCATACCCAAGCTGACCAACCCCCAGCTCTAGCGTCAGACCTCGGGTACCCCAGCCATGGACTATGTGCGTGATCCCTTGCGCACTATAGACTCCTCCACACAGCTACCGCTTTCTCAATCCCGGACTGGATAGCCAAATTCCAAAGGTCCAGACCGATGTGTGTTAAGTGCACCCCATCTTTCCGAAATAATGAGGCCTCGGCACCATTGAGATCCGTGTGGTGAGCAAAAATTCCCCCATTAAGAACTACAAACCGGGAAATAGTGCTGTTTAATTTCTTCATGGCAGGTTCAACCCCCATAGGGGAAGGGGCCCCACGCCAACATAACCTGGATACCATATTGGACCAAACGATGACCAGGTCTGGGTATTGCAGCCACAGCCTCAGGATGTCAGCTTCTTATGAAACAAATCAGTTCCTGGAGAGGAACAGAACATAAATCATTACCTCCGAGGTGGAGGACGAGAACCTGGGGAGAACCCCATTTTGCCACAGATTGAGCCAATAGGGGAGCCATGGCCACCCACGGAAGACCCCTGGCACCTATTCAACAAAGCTCTGCAAAATCTCGATGAAGACCCAATTGCATTCCGTCAGGACGGACGGCTGCCCGCTTGGCAGCCCAATAGACAAACAAATGTCCTAAAATCCAGACCCTACACGGCCTAAAGTCTGAAAGAGAAAATTAGGGACCAGCAAAACATTAGGCAGCGGAAATAAAACGACACACCAAAATTGGTTAAAACCGTAAAGTTACAACAGAAATGAAAATTATCGAACATATATGGCGGCAAACCAATCATGTACATACATGTGTTTGTATTATTATATGTATTATAATGAAGCATATATTTTCCTTTTTTTAATTTCGTGTTTCCATTTTTTATTTTTTTTATTTTTTTTATAAGTTGAAAACCACCAAAACATTGAGAAGTACAGAATCGAATATAAACTTATAGCAGTTAGATGAGTTATAAGACACCAGACTAAACCAGGTGAGAACGGATATAAGTCCTTACCTGGCTGACCCCCATCTCCCAGTTCACTTCATAATGTCATCGGAGATAACCCACCTGGATCCATCCGTGACAGCCCCTATTCTGAAAGAATGCATTCCAAATAATGTGGGAGCCAAACCAAAGGCTGACAAGCATTTTCGAAAAACAGAGAGAAATTGAATTGAATTATTGGCATGAACCCAAAGGTCCCCGCAGGTCTAGACAAAATAAATATATTCAAGCAGTGTAACGGACAAGCAGGAGAAACATATTTACACACAGCAATACCTGTAGACCTCGCCCACATCGGTCTGTTTTTGAACTGCGAATTGTTGTGTGAATTCGATTACCAGTGACCAGCACATCTTCCAATAATATACCCCCATGTTGACTCGTAGATGGGCTGACAAGTTCGCTGACCCGAAAAGCCCCAAAAAAGGCCCAAGAAAAAGCTAATTGAATTAGCTTAGACTCAAAATCAGAAAAACAAATAGACGGTACGATCGCAATAATTCTTAACAAGAGAAATGAAAATAAGCCGCTACAGCAGACATCATCTTGTTGACAGCCAGAACTGAAACTTTTTCCACAAACAGACAGCCTATAAACCAAAGTAACACTGAGCAAACCTCTTCCTCCGATTCCGGATTACCCGCATCTTAGAGAAACAAGCACCATTGATCCAATGCTTTTCTATACACGGACCAAGTAGCTGGCACCTGCATGAGGATTCGTTAAATTGCCAACATAAGCCTCACTTCGCAGAGGCCGTGGGCCCAGAGGTGAGTTGACCTGCGGCCACCGACTGAAAGGGCTGAACAGCACTGCGGCCAAGGGCCATCATTTTTAACCAAAGGGCTATGTCCTTGTGGTCCCACCTTATGTGTGGCCTGACTGCAATGTGTTGACGAAACTGGTCGTCATATCTGAGTCAGGCCTGGCCCCCATAAACTCTATAAGCCTCGTGAATGGAATCCATATAAGAAAAAGTCCAGAGCAATGCTCCGGATTCTTTTCCCCTATAACTCTGGCTAGGATGGCAAAGTCTTGAAGCCAATTTGAGAAAGTCTGAGGAATGAGGTGATATCTACTATTCTCCTCGTCCTCCTTTTTGTGATCATTTGGTTTCGAAACTGCATCCAAATTGAATTTTTCCAGCGGACTTCTTGTTTAAGATGAGGTCCCATGGGGCCATCAAAACAAAGGTATACATCCCTGCGTGCAGAATCAGACAGCCTGATAGTATCATTTTCCTTGTCTTTAACCCCTGAGGCTTTGTCCGCTGATGTATCCTTTTCTTTGTCTGTAACCACTGTGGCTTTATCAGCCGATAACACACCAGGGGTCTCAGACACTACTTCTAGAGCGGCAGTGGGCACAACAGGAGCCCCTTGCGCCACTACCGGGGCCAGAGATGATGGCATAATTATTCCGGAATTATTGTGGGTATGGGGGGTAGCCGCAAGCGCATAAGTATCCCAAACTTGCGAAGGCAAGGGAGCTCCCTTGTGTGGCATAGCACCTGATTCAATCACTTTCAAGATATCTTTTAGACCTGAGGCGATATGCGTGAGCATGCCGCCATCCCCTTACGGAGCCGGTAACTGAACTAACCCCGCTGTGTTATTTTCCGCTGTTGTCCTGACGTAAAGAAGGTCGCTGGTGGCCTTGTCTAGGATGCTCAGAAGCACCCCTATCGGAATGGGAGAACCTATGGTGAGGGGGGGCTCTCCTCTTGCCACTTAACCTTGGAGCAGGGCTTATAGCTCTTTTAGAGCGCCGCCCACCTGCGACCACGTGACTCATCCCCAGCAACCTGCCTAGAGACCCTGTGGTGTGACAAAACTGCCTCTGCTACCTCTCCGCCAGGCTGGAGTGCAGCAGCAGTGAACAGATGGCGTGCTGGGAATCCAGCCAGAGAACGCGATCTGGAAAGCTTAGGACTTTGACACAGATCGGCAAAATTGACAGGGGGTGGAGTTATGGAGCGTCGGGAATCGCCATGTTCGCTGCCAGAAGCAAGAGCTAGAGGCGTCCGAACTCGAGGAGAAGACGGTATGTACACCGGAGAACCTCTCCTAACGGTTGCGGGAGGGGTGAGGGAAGGAAGGAGAGGGGCAGGAACAGTGCCACTAGAAGGTGTTTGTTTTTGCCGTGGACCAGGCGCTTTCCTGGCACGTTGACTGGAGGCTCTAGGGGTTTTAGAGAAAGAAGGTAAGCTGGGGGGTCTGGGCTGAAACGAGCAGGTGGTCTGGAGGATCGAGATCCAGAAGACCGTGTAGGAGCTGGGGGCAAAAGGGGGAGGGGAGTTGGATTAACATCAGGGGGACCGGGACATAAAAGCTCACTTACTGCTGTCTCTCTTAATTGTCATCTTGTCTGTAAACGTAATAATATTTTCTTTCAAAGAGGAAGTGGCACTGCCAGAGCATGCCATTATATAGACACGGCCCCTTCCCATAGATCCTAGTGCTCAACCCATGGTGAGCCCTGAATGGGTACCAAATGACATGACAGAGGATGGGGTTATATGATGGACAACCCTGTCATGCTGGCCTTTAATTATTTTAGAGCCTGGGAGGAGTTAATAATGTTTACCGCTATGCACATAAATACAGCCTTCTGAGCTGTGCTTTTGCAGCTGTGAGGCTGTCAAATATAAATAGCTTTATGACAACTAAGAGAATTATGCTAACTTTTGAGAGGGACTAGTCAATTTGCATATTTTTATTTTCTATTTTATTTTATTAAAATGAAACCCGGCAAATGCGGACACTGGATTTAGAGCAAGTTAGTGGGATATTAAGG